>NW_020769358.1:3043682-3062416 GCF_900518735.1 Pseudonaja textilis | reverse complement strand
CCAACTGAAGGAGAAAATTACCCCTATTCCGAATGTGAAGGAAAACAAGAAGAAGCACATCAACAATTGGCAGCAGAAGCAATTAGAACATAGGTGATTTTAGTACAGATTTTTATCTGTTATTTATTAATCTATTCTAGAATTTTTAACTGGATATTTCTCAAATATTTTTTATTTGTTCTGGTCTCTGCCCTTTGACTGTAATAAACATGATTGGACTGGGTTGGATGTGATTCCATTTACCAAGAGTTATACCTAAAAAGGCACATCGTAAAGTTGATTGTTCCTCATGCAGTGACCACTTTCTTGAGGTAAAGGAACAATAAGTGTGTCTTTAATAAAAGCACCATTACACTGAGGTTGCAGTTATCAAATTTGAAAAAAAAAGGACATAACTGACAATTATTGGACAGGTGTGTGCCACCTTTTAATTCATTGCTGTTGAGTCTCTCTTAGTTGTTGCTCATCAATTAGAACCCCCAATATGATGGCCTCCAGATGTTAATCAGTGCAGGCTCATGATTCCTGGATGGTAACAAATAAGGCTCCCTTCCTGTGAGAAGGAAGACCCCAAGCCTAGTGCTGCTCTGTTGGTAGACCGAAGGCTGAGCCTTTCAGGTTTTGTCTGGGGCTGCAGCCCTGGATGACCAAAAATAATAGGGGACATCAACATTGTGACCACATCCTTGGACTTTCCCTTGGACCGATAGCTCAGAGTAATTGCCAAAGCCCTTCTCCTGTTTAACTACAGCTCAGTTATCTGGATCTTGATGGAGAGAGCATAGAAATGGCCTCTCTGCCTTTTGATCTACAACATTGGAAGGAGACATTTGTCTCCCTGATTACTCAAGGAAATCCCGGTGTTGCTAGCAGCTTCTGGACAATGACATAAAGATGTAAAGTGAGCTGAACCCATTATAACTGTGGGGTCTCCTCCAGGAGCCTCCTTCTCCATTGCATCATCTGGCAGGTGGGAGAACAATCATTCTGACAACACCCAGGCCTGGGTTGCCCATAAGTCAAGGCATTCACAATGATGCAGTTACAAACTATTTAGATGAGGGAATATACGGTGAACTTACAAAATTTGCAGATGATACTAAGCTGGCAGGAATAGCCAACACCCAAGAGGATAGGCTTAGGATAGGCATGGATCTGGACAAACACCAGGCCCTATCTAACAAATAAAATTCAATGTAGAGAAAAGTCAAGTCTTACCCTTAGGCCAAAAAAAAACCCCAACATGTCTGTATGGGCAATTTTGGTTTTTCTTGCCTAAGTCTAAGACTTTAATGAAACCAAGCTTAATAGCAGTAACTCTGAGGGTGATCTTGAAGTCTTAGTGGACAACCAGGTGAATATGAGGCAGCAGCCAAAAAAGCCAGTGCAAACCTAAGTTGCGTTAACAGAGGGATACAATCAAGATCAAGTGAGTTCCTAATACCACTCTAGAAAGCCTTAGTAAGTCCACACCTAGAGTACTGCATCCAGTTTATTGTCACCACACAATAAAATAGACGTTGAGACTCTAGAAAAAGTGCAGAGAAGAGAAACCAGGATGATTAGGGGACTGAAGGCTAAAACATACAGTGAAGCGTTGCAGGAACCTGGCTAGTCAAATGAAGAGAAGGACCAGGGGAGACATGATAGCAGCCTTCCAGTGTTTGAAGGGCTGCCACAGAGAGGAGGGGGTCAAACTATTTTTCAGGGCACCCGAAGGCCAGACAAGGAATAATGGATGGAAACAGAACAAGGAGAGATTCAACCTAGAAACAAGGGGACATTTTCTGAAAACGCGAACAATCAACCCATGGAACAGAAGTTGCCACCAGACGTCATGGGAGCTTCATCACTGGAAGCTTTCAAGAAGAGCGTGGACTGCCAACTGTCAGAAATGGTGTAGGGTCTCCTGCTTGGGTGTGGGCTTGGACTAGATGACCTACAGGGTCCCTTCCAACTCTGTTCATCTGTTATCCTCAGAGTAGGATCTGTTACCTATCAGCACCAATACCTGTCAGCAGCCGACCCTCCCCCGTCTCTGGAAGGAAGGCAGTCCGATCGACCACCTCCCCCAGTGCCTGAGGGCCTGGACAGCCTCGTCCTCAGACCCTTGCCTCTCCAAAGAGACCAAGGGAGATGGGGCATCCCTGTGGGCCATCCCACTACCAACTCCTCCTCCTCCGAACCAGCCCCGA
Organism: Pseudonaja textilis; assembly: GCF_900518735.1. Next base: position 3,060,221 of record NW_020769358.1, on the reverse strand, counting down.
TGGGGCAATGACAAGAACTCCCTCCCTTCGCAAAGGAAAGTGGTCATAAGTCGAGGAATACCTTCATCACTCAGGTTCTAGAGGTGGATCCCTTGCACTGGTGCAGCTGCTGTCATTAATCGAGACGTTGGCTGATCACTCTGCAGATCCACCGGAATTAAAGCCACATCCCCTTTCTCTAATACTAGATTCCGGGTACAAGGGAGACCGCCCAAACAAGGAGCAAATTCTGTTCCTTGCCAGCTTTCCAGTCAATGGATGGTTCTCCTTTCAGATAGATGAGCTCTGCTTGGTGAGGACTCAGGGCTCACTGGCAAAAGGCCCTTAAGACTGGACTATAGAAGGAACAGATCAGTCCTCCAGCCCTTGCTTATCAATGGAGACTGAGTGGAGCAAGTGGGCAGTTTTAAGTTTCTGGGTGGTACCCTAAAAGAGGGCCTGACCTGGGGTGCTCACATTGCAGCCCTGGTCAAAAGGGCTCAGCAGAGATTACACTACCTGAGTCTTCTCAGGGAACAACTACTGAATGAAAAACTGCTGGTGACTGTTAACTCACTGCACCTCTGTATGGGTGGCCAATTGCACTGTGGCAGATAGGACAGCACTCCAGAGGGTTAACGTCATTGCCCAGAAGATCATTGGTTGCCCTCTCCCAGGGGTGGGATTCAAAATTTTTAACAACCGGTTCTGTGGGCATGGCTTAGGTGGTGGGTGTGGCTTGCTGGTCATGTGACTGGTTGGACATGATGTAATATGAAAAAAAAAAACCCTCCATAATATAAACAGTGAATGCTTACAACTTGGATTTGGATGTGCTAATAACCTTAAGTATAGTGTATCGTATCAGTTCTAGATCTTTAAAAGCTACCCATTTCATCTCTCTGGATAGTTTCAATTTCTCTTTTACTTGTTCTTTCTTTGAAAATGTCACATTCCTTCCCATCTACTCTCTGATGACATGAGTGAATGTGCTAAGGCTGATCTAAGTTCTCCCCTATCCATTGCTAAAAACAGGGTATATTCCCCAATAAACCCACTTCTGCTCCTCTTGAAGGATCATTAAAGTTCTCTGTTTCCAGAAGGATAGAATTAGCTTTTTGCCACAAAACAGTGAGTTTTGTGACATCTTAAAAATCCAAAGCATTTATTATTAAATAAGTCTCCTATGAAGTATAATCCATCCAAAACTCATGAGACAATAAACACGTCAATTTTCAAAATGCCAAGAAATTCTTTCTTGTTAAAGTTAGCAAAGATCTGTAATTCAGTATACCTTTGAATGCAAAATATTATTTTTTTCCTCCCTTCACCCTTAGAGTTGGCTTTTGTTCAGTCACCCAATCCTACGGTTTCCAAATTTTGATTTTTCCGTTAATTATCTGTGCTTCTTACAGATGGAAAGTTGGTATCGCAATGACACAGGAGAGAAAAAAACACGATGGCTAAAGCAGGTGACTGAATCATGCACACACACAAAAACAGCAAGGTCTCCACTTTCTGAAATAGTGTCAAAAATGTTGTGATTATCATTTTCAAAAATACTTTGCCTGCACGTTTGAAAGTGCTGATGGGGAGTTTTATTCCAAAGTATTTTGAGTTTTGCTTTGCTCGGATTTTAACAACCATGCAGGAAAGTTTCTTCCAACAAGACTGTATTTTTGTAGTTTTGATGGGGGGGAAAATGACTGACTTACTTTAGAACTGAAGCTGATTCTTGTAATGGAACATTTTTTAGGAGACGCCATATGTGTGTTCATCAGTTATGTATAAAAAAACCCTTCCCCCGCTCTCTGGCAGGGTAAATGCTCTCTCTTTCTCTCTCTCTCTCTCTCTCTCTCTCTCTCTTCTTCCCTCCCTTCTGAGGGAAACAGATTGTGGACCCAGGTCTCAATTAATTTCAGCCCATCAGACATTTGCTCATTTTGGGTCTTTCCTTTGAGTTCATGCTGATGAAAAATTCAGAAATGCCAACCGTCCTGCGCAAGAACTGTCATCCTGATTTAGGAACCCATTCCTGATGGAACTGCTATTTCCTCAAAGGGGAAGTTGAAAATGTATCTCCAGTGAAGGAACAGAACAGAATCTTTATTGGAAGAATCTTTATTTAGTTGGAAGGCACCTTGGAGGCATCTCCTTGAAGCAGGAGGCCCTATACCAGGGATCCCCAAACTTGGCAACTTTAAGACTGTGGACTTCAACTTTCAGAATTCTCTAGGAGTTGAAGTCCACAAGTTTTAAAGTTGCCAAGTTTGGAGACCTCTGTCCTATATCATTTCAGACAAAAGGATGTCCAGTCTTTTCTGAAAAACCTCCAGTCTTGGAGCTTCCACTATTTCTAGAGCACCCTTGATTTCACCCATGAGTTACAAATATTCTTCTCTCTTGGTTCTTCTAAATTGTTAGAAGATCTCATGAAACCAAGTATGAGATGCTCCTAGAATGTTGCTGTTGAGAAGGAGACTCTATAATATCTCTGACAAATGGTTGTCCAACCTTTTCCTTAAAATCTCTAGTGTTGGAGCAACTACAACTTCTGGAGGTAAGCCATTCTGTTGGTTAATTGTTCTCACTGTCAGGAAATATCTCCTTAGTTCTAGGTTCTAGATCTAGAAGTTCTTGGTTTTAGGAACCCAGGAAGAATAGTGAAAGCTGAGCAGCTACTGGCTTGGATGTCATTGGCTTTTCATTTCAACCATTTTTGTACAGCTCTTGTTTTACAGACTACTTGTATTATCTTTAAGGCAGCATAGGCAGCATTTTAAAATTTAATTAAACCCTCATTTGGCTAATTAGGAATATTTGAGGGTTTTTTTAAAAGTTAGCCCAAGTCAGAGGTGGTATTCAGCAGGTTTTGACCAGTTCTGGAGAACCAGTAGTGGAAATTTTGCATAGTTTGGAAAACCAGCAAATCCCACCTCTGACTGGCCCTGCCAACCCCATCTCTTCTCTGCCTCCCATCGAGTCCCAGCTGATTGGCTGGGTCTTCTTTGGTTGCCCTGCACAGGAGAACGGAGCTGGAAAGCAGGTTAGTGGGGTGAGGAGGGAATGGGGATTTTACAGTATCCTTCCCCTGCCACACCCACCAAGCCATGCCCATAGAACCAGTAGTAAAAATTTTGAATCCCACCACTGTACAGAAGTGGGTCAAAATACTGTATTTTCATATCACCCTGACATTTCCCCCCTTGTCTTTACATTTCAATGACTATCTGTCAATCTGGCAAAATTATTTTTTTATATCATACAAAACAAACATTTTTTTAAAAAAAAAATAATGAACAGTTTTGATTGCAAGAAGGAATGAACCAGACTCCAGCAAGAAAGCTGGCAACGTCTCATGTACTTTCCCAGGACAGTTTTTATTCCCAAGAATAAGCAGGAAATGTTACCAGCTGCCAATGAAATTCTCTGAGTTAATCTCCAAGGTTACCTAAATGGATTTACACAATATGGATTCTGTGTTCAATTACATTTGAGGCAGAACGTTTTAGAAAATAGGGATGAAAAGGTGTTTTCTCACTTGATCTTATGCCGCCATTAGGCAAGTGCATGTAAGAAGATTTCCCCACTCCTATATCATGCATAAGTGGAAATAATTGTTCAGTTCAGCTTTGGAAGACTTAGAAGTGGCAAAGAAATTTAAAGCAGAAAAATGAGTCTGCAAAACAGGTGATGTTCATATGGAACAGTGAGCGCCTGTGTGGCAATTGGAATTTGGAGAAGGGAAAATAGTTTTCAGAGGACTCCTTAAGAACATGGGCCCTGTGATTAAGTTTCAAATAGAAGAGTTATGCGCACTCCAAACCGAATAAAGAATAACAGAGTCAGAAGAGACCTTGAAGAGACCGTCTTCAAGGCCCAGCACCCTTCTCAAGCAAAGAGATCCTCTACCTGTGATGGCGAACCTACGGCACATGTGCCAGAAGCGGCATGCGGAGCCATCTCTCCGGGAATGCCAGCCATCACCCATTGCTCTTCTGGGTTCCGGTGCGCACATGCACGCCAGCTAGCTGATCTTCACCACTTGCGGGAGTGCCAGAAACTGGAATGCATGCGCGCCCTGGGAAACGGAGCTTCTGGTTTTCGGCATGTACATGCATGCTGGCCAGCAGGTCTTTGCATGTGCATGCATGCCAGAAACTAGAAGACCAGGTGGCCAACATGCATGCGCGCATTGGGGAGCTGCTTTTCCGGTTTCCGGTGCTCCTGCGTGCACGTGCCAGGGAGCTGCTCTTCCAGATTCTCCCCTGCACGCACATTCCTATTTCAGCACTTGGTGCCAAAAGGTTTGCCAGCACTGGCAAAAATGGTTGAAATGAAAAGCCAATGGCATCAAAGCCAGCAGCTGCTCAGCCTTCACTATTCTTCCTGGGTTCCTAAAACCAAGAACTTCTAGATCTAGCACCTAGAATTAAGGAGATATTTCCTGACAGTGAGAACAATTAACCAACAGAATGGCTTACCTCCAGAAGTTGTAGTTGCCAGCACTGTCCTATGCCATTCCAAACAAATGACCATCTACTCTTTTCTTAAAAGCCTCCAGTGATGGGGCATCCACAACTTCTGAGGGCAAGCCGTTTCACTGGATGATTGTTCTCACTGTCAGGAAATTTCTCCATATATCTACATTACTTAGCTCCTTGATTGGGTTTCCATCCATTGTTTCTTGTCCTGCCCTCTGGTTCTTTGGACAATAGGTTGACTCCCTCCTCTCTTCTTTGTGATAGTACTGGGACACTTCAGTCATGTCACGCCTAGTCCTTCTTTCAATCATCATCTGCACTTCTATAACTGTCTGGTTTCTGCAACCCAACAGGACAGACACAGACTCCAGAGAGTAATTAGGACTGCAGAAAAAACAATTACTAACAACCTGCCTTCAGTCGAGGACCTATATACTGCACAAGTCAAAAAGAGGTCTGTGAAAATATTTACAGACCCCTCACATCCTGGACATAAAGTGTTTCAACTCCTTCCCTCAAAACGATGCTATAGAGCCCTGCACATCAGAACAACTAGACAGAAGGACAGTTTTTCCCCCAAAGTCCATCACTTTGCTAAACAAATAATTCCCTCAACACTGTCCAACTATTTACTAAGTCTGCACTACTATTACTGTTAATCTTCTCATCACTCCTTATCACTCATCCACTCCCACTTGTGACTATATGACTGTAACTTTTGTTGCTTGCATCCTTACAATTTATATTGACTGTTTCCTAGTATGATTTGATTGCTTATTGTACCCTATGACTATTATTCAGTGTTGCACCTGATGATTCTAGACTCTTGACGAACGTATCTTTTCTTTTATGTACACTGAGAGCATTTGCACCAAGACAAATTCCTTGTGTGTCCAGTCACACTTGGTCAATAAAGTATTCTATCAGATTGATGGCTTCTGATTTTGGATTGGACCCATTTCAGGTAATGGTTACAGAAGACCAAGAATATTTCAGGAACTGATTTTCAAAATTGCAGCCTGTGTGAATATGTCTTGAGGAGAATATGTCTTCTGCTGCTCGTGTGACCCAAGAAAAGTAGCTTTCCTCCTATATACAATCCCTTTTTGAAGAGATTCACCTGGAAACCACATTCAAATTTGTGTGGTTTCAGGGAGAGATCCTTTCATCCCTGCAGGCTTTTTAATCCAAATCTTTTCACTCCTGGGCTACTTTACTGCTTTGGGAAAAAATATGCCTTATCCTCTGCTTGGTACAATTACTTAATTTTTGTTTTCAAGTAAAATTTATGCAAATGCTTTATGTTTTACAAGGCTGTATTTATACGGCTTCTATAACTTTAGCTTTTTTATTTTCTCAGCCGTTGCGAGAATGATTGTGATGGGATGAACTCATGAAAAAGTATATAAATAATCCTTTTTTGTATAAACTATTCTTAATTGGTTTCTATTCGATGCTTTGCAACAGGAAAGCTGTTGGAATTTTTTACAAGGGTGAGGACGGGAGTTAAAGTTTTCTTCCTTGCAACTGATCCGATCTGAGCATATTGTAATTAATTCAGTGCTTCCAGTGCTTGCCTGTTCGCAAATTGCCATTGAACAGAAGGGTAATGTTTAAGAACATGTTATTTGGAATTATGACACTCATGTTTCATGGACGACATAAAAAGCTATGGATTGCGATGAGCAATTTGCTCTGGTCTGTGTATCAAGTAATTGCTCATCATGTAGAGTCTGCCCAATTTACAGTTTGGTTCAGGATTGATTATTTATGCTACTTGCTAATTTTTACTTAATGAGACACAATATTCCAAGGTGATGGGGAACACAAACACGTTTGGGACTTGACTCAATGCTCTGCTTCATTACAGCTTCGTTTGTTTTTAGAAAGATTACACACTTGCCTTCGGGGCTCATTTTCACAAGCATGGTGTGGATTTCAAATACATTTGTTGTTTTTCCTCCTAGGCCAAGGAACAAATGGGAAAGGCTTGTGGCAGTCTGCAGGAGTTGGGAGGGACTTCAGAGGTCATCTGGTCCATCCTTTGCTCTGGGCAGAAGTCAACTAAACCCTTCCCAATCCAACCATCAAGTAGTCATAAGCATTTTTATATATATTTTATTTAAGTTTATTGTCAGATAAAACATAAATGCGTTAGGAAAGTTAAAGGAGAAAAAAGAGGGGTGCAGAAGGAAAGGAAGAGGAAAACAACGCAATTAGTAAGAGTAGCAAAAGTGGCATCAAGTACCATCAAGTATCAAAGTAGTAAAAATAATATCAAGAGTATCAAAACACACCTCTTGATTCTATTAGGCAAAAATCTCCAGGACTGAATAGCTTCTGTATACAACATACATTGCCTCCTATCAAACTAAAAATTGTTTCCAGAGAGGTGATGTAAAATCAGCGCAAGCCCACTTTTCCAGCACCATCTCCAAATCCCTGAAGAAGGTACATCTCATACTTCCCAAATAGGGTGGTCTTGTTTTGGCTTGTCTGGTCTGTTTCATTAGCATTCGGATCTCATAGTCCCCCAGTTTTATTCTCTTAATGGTAAGAGTTAAAGTCACTTCTCAACAATGGAGACTCATTGTTGTAATGGGCTAATGATTTTGGCCTGTAAGACTAAGAAAGACTTTTCAGCAGGCAAAACGTTAGCTCATCATTGCAAAATTACCGATGTGCATGTGACCCAGGATTTTGACAAATGTTGTACTAGATGGCAATTGGAAAGATCGACTTGGCTGGCCCAGATGAAGGTCTGTCTGCCAAGAGAGCTCTCATCCTTCAGCCACTATTGGGCAAGAACAATTAAAACAACAATTACATCATCACAGCACTGTAATCTGCACAAGCAGGCTATTAATGGGCCAGAGTGTATTGAGGCTTAAAATGGTGCCCGGTATTATTTCATGCTCTTGAATTCATTGGGTGCAGATTAAATCCCTTTCTTCTCTTCTTTGTTTGAGCAAAGGTGGGGTGGAGGAGGAGAAGCAACCCAAGACAACTCAAAAAACTCATTGGGCCCAAATGTCTACGGAGATTCTCGATCATCCAGGCAGCTGAATTGGACTGAACTGAAGAAACTGAAGAAATTGAAGAAACTTCTTGAATGAGAAGTGAAACATTTTCATAGGAAAAACACCCCCCCCCCCAAAAAAAAGCCAAGGAAGTCCAGTTATCTTTTGGGAAAAGCATCTTTGGGACACTGAGCAGGAAGTTGATTGCTCTGTATATTGTAAGTCACCATGTTTTTTTGGAAAGGGTATCATTGGCAGGAAGATGTACCTATTTTTAGGCAAAACAAACTTCCCTGACCCTGTCCTGTGGACACTTCTGAACATAACCATCACGAGTTTCTCTTAATTGAGAGTCCCTCCTACTGATAAATACTGTTTCCACAGTATTTGGGTGCAAATTTGATCTTATGGCATTCCCATGCTTGGATCATAAGCACATCTCTTATCATTTGGCAGAACTACTGGCATTTATGAGATTTAAAATGTTAAAAACAATCAGACCAAGGAAATCAAAATGGCCTCCAGATTTAAGACACTACCTTGAAGTATCAAAACTATGTTCTTGTTTTTCCTCACAGGCTGACTTCTTTCCCTTTCTTTGAAAACCTACCAAAGCAGAATTCCAGTGAAATTTCTCCTCCTTATCTAATGAACTCTAGAAAGAGGCAGAAGATAAAGGATCCCAGGTTTCAATGTTTTCCTCTTTCAATGTAATCAAGCCCATAAAGAATTTTTTCTCCTTAAAATCTCTCATGGATACTTTTGCATTTTAATTTTTGCCCATATGACAAAGCCATTATTATAATAAGTGGGTGAAAATTATTCAATGGAGAAAGAAGACCCATCCTGACAAATTAGCTCTTAATAAATGGAGGCAACCCTCCTTAATTGCTTCAATACTTTTTGGCAGATAATCTGTTTCCATTTATTGTTCCCTATATAAAAACTTCTGCATTGTTACAAAGAGAGAGAGAAAGAGATGTCTATTCTTTCTTGGTTTGGATAAATGTGTTTATTGTTTTCTGAGGTACAAAGTTATTAATGATCATTACTTGAGGAAAAAAGCTAGGAAGATGAAAGAAAAAAAGAATAAAGGGAAAGAAAAATGATCTACTGTAAGTTCAGACCAAAGTAATTCCACACATTTGTAAGGATACTTCAGTAAGAGCTAGTGAAGAATAGCTTTTTGAAATTTTATACCAAATTCGTGGTCAGTGGAATAGGGCAGAAAGCCTGTAGCAGTAGCAGGGGTGTGTGAATGGATGTATTCTTTAAAATAAATAGATGGACAGGCAGACTTTTATTCCCAGAATTCCCCAGGAAGCCTCTCATCTTAAAGTTGCCACAGATGAGAAATTCTGCCCTAGGCATTACTATATGACCTGCTCAGAAAAAAATCAAAATCTGGTGATGAATTAGTAATTGAAGGAGAATTCAGCTTCTTCAAATCAAATCAAATCTGTGTTACATCATAAATCTGAAGTCTAATTTTAACTTCTTTTAAACTTGTTAATCCAGAATTTATTTCCTTTTAACCAAAAAGCAAGCGTAATAGCTTTGGAAATTAAGGATAAAGCATTAATTTTTAACCTCATCCCAAAACTTATTTTAAATGTTTGTGATTGCTCGAGACTCTTCTAGTATATTATTTTTAAAAAATTATCCAAAGAAATCACTAGCAAAATAGAAACTTGCTGTACAAAATTTCCTCTTTTTGATTTCCTTTGCAATGCAACTTATGTCAGGATGGTGTGCTCTGTATTTTCAAGATGTGCATGGATTGATGGTAGTGTCTCTTCAATATCTTCACAAACGACTCAATGAGCGAATAGAAGGGGAACTTACCAGATTTGTGGATGATACTAAGCTACAAGAATAGCAAATACCCTAGATGATAGGCTCAAGATCCACATGGATCTTGACAGCCATTTGTAACAAAATGAAATTCAGTGTAGAGAAAAGTAAAGTCCTACACTTAGGCAAGAAAAACCAAAAGTATACATATAGCCTGGGTGAAACCAGGCTTAATAGCAGTAACTGTGAGAGGGATCTTGGAGTCTTAGTGGACAACCAGTTAAATATGAGTCAGCAGTGTGCAGCGACAGCCCAAAAAAGCCAATGCAATACTAAGTTGCTTTAACAGAGGGATAGAATCAAGATCAAGGGAGGTACTAATACAACTCTATAAAGCTTTAGTAAGACCACACCTAAAATACCGCATCCAGTTTTGATCACCACACTATAAAAAGAAGTTGAGGCTCTAGAAAGAGTGCAGAGAAGAGCAATCAAGAGGGGACTGAAGGCTAAAACATACAATGAATGGTTGCAGGGACTGGACATGGCTAGTCTAGTGAAGAGAAGGACCAGGGGAGACAGGATAGCAATCTTCCAATATTTGAGAGGCTGCCACAGAGAGGAAGGGGTCAACCTATTTTCTGAAGCACCTGAAGGCCAGACAAAGAATAATGGATAGAAACTGAATAAGGAGAGATTCAACCTAGAAATAAGGAGTAATTTTCTGACAGTGAGGGCAATCAACCCATGGAACAGCTTGCCTTCAGAAGTGGTGGAAGCTTCATCACTGGAAGCTTTCAAGATGAGACTGGACTGCCATATGTTGGAAATGGTCTTCTGCTTGGGTTGGGGTTGGACTAGATGACTTACAAAATACCTTCCAACTCTGTCAATCTGTAAATCTTTAATGCTTCTCTGATTGTGGGTTTTTATCTGCTAATAGTGGTGCTAGTCTGGTGCTTAGCTTGGTCTCATAAACTTCCAACTCACTCTTGGAAAAGTCTTTTTCCCTGTTTCAGCTTTCATTCAAATGTTGAAAAAGCAATATTGCTGGTAACCATTTATGAAAAACTGGCAATGAATCTCTAAGAGTGTTTGATCTCAACACTGCCATTCATTTAATTCAGAATAGATGTGACCCTTTCCTTACCTGTATTTTTAGCTGAACATGCTATGGCTTCAGGTATTTCCTTCTTTCTTACAATGTCCAGTAAAATAGGTGCAATCAAGTCAGCTTCCAGAAAGAGAAGTGAGAAAGCTTTGTGGTGATTCAAAAGAGTTGAAGAGCAGAAGAATGAAGGGGAGGAAAGTGAAGAAAGAAGAAATGGGCAGCTGTGGAGATATTGGCTTTAAATACAGGTGAAACTCAAAAAATTAGAATATTGTGCAAAAGTTCATTTATTTCAGTAATGCAACTTAAAAGGTGAACCTAATATATGAGATAGCACAGCAAGATAGTCCAAGCTGTGATGTGTCATAATTGGGATGATTATGGCTTACAGATCATGAAAACCCCAAATCCACAATCTCAGAAAATTACAGCATTGTGAAAAGGTTCAATATTCTAGGCTCAAAGTGTCCCATTCTAATCAGCTAATGGAGCCATAACACTTGCAAAGGGTTCCTGAGCCTATAAATGGTCTCTCAGTCTGGTTCAGTAGGAATCACAATCATGGGAAAGACTGCTGACCTGACAGTTGTGCAGAAAACCATCATTGACACCCTCCATAAGGAGAGAAAGCCTCAAAAGGTAATTGCAAAAGAAGTTGGATGTTCCCAAAGTGCTGTATCAAAGCACATTAATAGAAAGTTATGTGGAAATTCATATTTAATAGATTCAGTAAATACAAATATCGGTGTAGATCATACCAATACCTGCTATAATATCCATTAATATAGGTTTTTTGCCCCCTCAGCAACAAAATTGAAGTTGTTTTGTAACAACTCTCTTTCAGATGCTTTAACAACTATAAGTACATCTCTGGAGTTTCCATGTAGTAATCAGGTTTAACCTTGTTTACTTTTTATCTCATGATCAGCCAATTGTCAGCTGGTTCCTACCACCTACTGCAGGTCAAGGTTCTTGAATGAACCAAATTTATTGAAAAAAAATACTTTTTTGAACCAATTAAACAGAAAGTAAGATTTCTCTCCTAGTTGCATCAGATGACATATGCTAAGTAGCTGAACAATGCAGGATTGTTTATCGCACCTAAATACTGTTGGAGGAATTGGAGGAATTCCTTGTAAGAAGTGGTCAAAGTGGAATGACATCAGAATGGATGTTTGGTGGTCCAAACCAGAAGCCTTGTGCTTGGAATGTTTTCAGACGTCTCTCTTTGTTATTGTTAGTTTCCAGCAGAAGTGGTATTCAGCAGGTTCTGACCAGTTCTGGAGAACTGGTAGTGGAAATTTTGAGAACTTTGGAGAACCGGCCAATACCACCCCTGACTGGAGATTTTGCAGTCTCCTTCCCCTGCCACGCCCACCACGCCACACCCACAGAACTGGTAGTAAAAAAATTTGAATCCCACCACTGGTTTCCAGGATGCGTTTGTTCAAATAATCTAACATTTGGAGGCATCTTTGCATTTTAAACACATTGTTCATGCCTTTACGAAATGTACATTTGAGAAAATTAAATTTCCAATGGGTAGATTAGTCAGGAATTCCTGTTTCCATTATCAAAAAGGGTCCTGAATAGTGAGTATACTTAATTAAGCAAAAGGGATTGAGCAAAACGACGTTATCAAGTCTGTAGCTCAGCCATAGCAACAAATACTAGGGATAATCTCTTTCATTTGACTAAAAGTGAACATGAAGACGGGAGAGAAATTCTTCCCAAACAAAGACAGCAGACTTCAAATTCAGGGAGGGAGGCTGACCTGGGTTTTAAGCAGGCAGAACAGATCCTAATTTAACCATTAAATCAAGGTTTCCCTTAGGCAGGTTGATCCAATGCTAGAAACCAAATGATACAAAGGGTTTCCTTTGCAATGGGAATAAGTTAAAGTGCCCCTGCTTGATCTACAGAGGTAGTCATTCTGGTAGTGTCCCTCAGTAAAGAAGTTTGAATCTGTGAGGAATTAGCACAGGATTTTAGACAGGAGAACCCCTGCCAAGCTATCTGTCCCCTGTTGTGGTTCACCGGCAGCAGGAGAGGATGGCTGAGGTCTCAAAGAGCGAGGACTCGGATGAGGAGCCTGCGTGTGATGCAGGGATGGGACCAGGACCATCAGGGAGTGGAATGCTGCCTTTGGAGATTGTGGAGGCTGGCAGCAGTGATGAAGAGACCCCCGAGGAGCCTGTGCCCAGTGCGCGCAGAGCTGCTTGAAGGAAAGAGCAGCTGCAGAAGCACGGGCAACTTGGAAGTAAGTCTGTAAGGTAATGGCCCCTCCCTTAAGAGAGAAAAGCCAGCTGAGAAACCACAGTTCTTTGAAGGAAGCAAAGAAGTTTTTGCACTCAAGCCTGGTGGATGTTCGGATTATCTTGGTTGGTGTTTGGGGACTCTTTGTGTTTGAAATATCTCTTAGTAACTTTATCTAGTATTCTTGCCAGCCTTGCACAACCTTGGCAAGGCTCCTTCTTATCAGACCCAATTAGTTTTAATAGCCTTTTAACCGTGAAGGAACGGAATTCCTAAAGAATCATTAAAAGGTGTTGCTTTTACCTCTGCTTTGTGTTTGTTTCCTTGGAACAAGGTTTGGGTCAGACCACCCCCACAGTTCCAATGATAGATGCATTATACCTCTAGCAGGCCCATAACAGGGAGGAATATCCAACATGGGCTCAGAATCAAACATAACTCAGTACTTGGTACAAGCAGGGCAACATTGGCTCCAGATGGAACATGCTTTCACGTAGGCAGCCTTTGGGAGGTTGTTCCGGACTAGCAGGCTCGTAGCCTGCAAATCTGATTGGCCCGCTGAAAGCCGATTGTGATTGGTTGCCATAGACTGATGCGATTGGCCAGTAAACGGGCTGCCACGATTGGCCCTGCCAAGAGCGGCAAACTCAAATCGCCTTCATTGGCTGCCTAGCCGCAGCCAGCCCTATATAAGGGGCTGCTGCGGCTGGGGTTAGTTGCTCAGATCTGAAGTCACAAATAAAGAGCTGTTGTTGCTATCTGAGTCTTGCCTCCATTCTTGAACCATCCTCCCAGATCTAACAGAGGTGCTCCTGGAACCTCTGGCTCTTGCTTGAACCACAGATCGTGTCTTTGCCCAGCTTAAACTGGAAGGTTGGTCTGGTCTCTTCCTGCATTGGGCAGCTCTCATGGCCTTTCATCGTGTATCTTGATGTCTGCAATACATACCACTGGAGCTGCTGGGGAAGATGACTTAGAAGCCATAATTGATCCAGGATGCAGCAACTTGAGTACTAGCAGAGCACCTGTTTAGCATGGAGTGCACTACCAGAAGGACTGGTAGGTTTCCAGGCCCAGTCAAAAGTGCTTTTCATTTCATACGAATAGCAATAGCACTCAGACTTAAATGTACCACTTTACAGTGCTTTACAGCCGTATCTAAGTGATTTTACAGAATCAACCTATTTCCCCCAACAATCTGGGTCCTCATTTTACCCACCTCGGAAGGAGGGAAGGCTGAGTCAACCTGGAGCCTGGTGAGATTTGAACTGTCAAATTGCAGGCAGGCAGCGATCAGCAGAGGTAGCCTGCAGTACTGCACTCTAACCACTGTGCCACATGAAACTCTGTTCAGTGCATACCAAGTTAGGGACTTCTTCCTGCCTACATCCGAAGAGGATAAACCAAAAAGTGAATTTCTAATATGAAAAGACATCAGCTATTTCTCATTGCTTCAATGTTAACTTCTTTGAGGTCCATTTCCATGATTCGCCAAGGTTTCAGAGCCACTCTGACTACTTCCCATTTTTGAGGGAGGGATATTATTAAAAACTGAAGTCTTGGTAGCTCTCAAGCAAGAATTTCTTTCTCTTCCTGCTTGCAATGCATTGATGCACCTGTATCACGAGACTCACTTAAGCCTCCCATCGCATCTTAAGTCTTGCACATGGGTTTCTGCATTCCAGAATGAAGCCTCTTTGAAGCAGATACTTGAGGCACAATTGAAGGATGATTGGCGAGATCTTAGGAATTCTCTTTGGCTGTTGGTTTTATACTGGGTTGGTGGGAGATGACTTTTAAAGGGTTGTTGTTTGGTTTTATTTACAGGTAATGTCTGAGGAGTTGGTCTTTCTGAGCACGGTTGTTTAATTGCAGATGTTTCATTACCCAAACCAGGTAACATCATCATCACTATCACTAGATCACTACAGGTGATGAAGATGTTACCTAGTTTGGATAATGAAACATCTGCAGCGAGCACCAAGGACCTCTTATTTCAACCCTGAGCTATAAAGATTCTCTTTTATTAATAGTATGATCTTTATTATCACTGATGATGTGATAAGGCTGATGATGTTATGGTTCTATAATCCCACGGGATGACCTTACAATGGCCTCCTTTAGATGAACAGAGTTGGAAGGGACATTGTAGGTCATCTAGTCCAACCCCCCACCCAAGCAGGAGACCCTACACCATTTTTGACAGATGGCAGTCCAGTCTTTTCTTGAAAGTCTCTAGTGATGAAGTGCCTCAATCTTCTCCTGCTTCTGCTACACCCAAACCACCATACATAACAACATCCATGATAAGAAACAAATCTAATACTTACAATGCTTTCACAATTAAAGAAAAAAATCACATGCACAAAACAACATAATCAGAAATTATTTTGAAACTTTTCAATATTTGGGGAACAGAGTAATACAAGGAAAGGTACAAATCCTTTTTCTGTCAACTGGAATCTAAAAGAGGCATGGAAACAGGACCCATTAACTTTCCCCTGAGAGTTTATTTAGAATCAATATGAATCCAAGGAACTTTATAGAAAGTTTAATTGGATTTAGGTGTCTCTTCTGCTTATTGCTTGCTCTATGTAACCCTCACTCATTTATGCAGAAGTTCAAAAAATAAAAATAACCATGTATTTCCCTGTGTAGACAAATATTGATCAAGCTGCTATAGCATGTTTCTTCCTGCAGAATGCATGCAATAAGCCTTAATTTAGTGGTAATTCAATCATTTGCTTAGTTATTGGTAACATTTAGTTAAAATCCTCTCTCCAAAATTTGGGGACTTCTTTCAGCACACCAGGCAAAAATCCCATGGATCCAATTTGATTATACTGAGTGAATTAATTCAGGAAAATCAATCCAGTTCAATTTGGACATTCAAATTGAATTGCTAAATCCGGTCACATCAATGTGCATTTCCATCCAGGTGGAAAACACCATTCTTTCCAATGTGCAGAAAGGTTTGAATGCAGCCAATTCCTTCAATTAGGTGGCTAGAACTGATTTTCCAATTTGAATCAGAAAGTTGATTTGATTAGAGAGTTTGGTATAATTGCATTCTGTTCAAATATCCAAACTGAATATGTGCATAGACCAAAGTATTTGGCACAGAGTATAATCTATCCAAGCCCAGGTGTTTTTTTTTTAATTTATTAATGAGTAGGAAAGTACAGTCAATGTAAGATGAACATGTTATAGTCTTCAGGATTCAGGCCCATCTATACAGACACTCTATTGTTAGGAAAACCCTGTTTGGAGCTAGGCCATTATGAGAGAGAAAGAGAGAGACAGAGAGACAGAGAGAAACACACAGAGAGAAAAACAGAGAGAGAGAAATACAGAGAGACAGAGAAACAGAGAGAAACACAGAGAGACAGAAAGAGAAACAGAGAGAGATAGAGACAGAGAGAAACAGAGAGAAACAGAGAGAGAAACAGAGAGAAAGACAGAGAAAGACAGAGACAGAGAGAAACACACAGAGAGATAGAGACAGAGAAACAGAGAAACAGAGAGAGACAGAGACAGAGAGAAACAGAGAGAGAGAAAAAAAACAGAGAGAGAGAGACAGAGAGAAACACACACAGAGAGAAAAACAGAGAGACAGAGACAGAGAGAAATACACACAGAGAGAAACAGAGAGAGAAACAGAGAGAGACAGAGAGAAACACACAGAGAAACAGAGAGAGAGAGAGAAAAACACACAGAGAGAAACAGAGAGAGAAACACAAAGAGAGAGAAACACAGAGAGACAGAAAAACAGAGAGAGAAACAGAGGAAGAAACAGAGAGAGACAGAGACAGAGAGAAACACAGAGAGAGAGAAACAGAGAGAGAAATAGAGAGAGATAGAGACAGAGAGAGAAAGAGAGAGAAACACAGAGAGA
>NW_020769358.1:2945280-3043672 GCF_900518735.1 Pseudonaja textilis | reverse complement strand
AGAGAGAAACACACAGAGAGAGAAACAGAGAGAGAAACAGAGAGAGAAAGAAACCGAGAGAAACCGAGAGAGAAAGACAGACAGAGACAGAGAGAAACAGAAAGAGACAGAAACAGAGAGAGAGAAAAACATAGAGACAGAGAAACAGAGAGAAACAGAGAAACACAGAGAGAAACAGACAGAGAAACAGACAGAGACAGAGAGAAACAGAGAGAGAGAAAAACATAGAGAGACTGAGAAACAGAGACAAAGAGAGAAACAGACAGAGACAGACAGAGAGAAACACACACACACAGAGAGAGAGAGAGAAATACACAGAGAGTAAGACATAGAGAGAGACCGAGAGAGAATGTGTGATTGCTTTTGTCATTACTAATTTGGTGCTTTTATTTTTTGCTTTTATTAACTTGATACAAAAAAGATATAAAACTAAACAACATTTTTAAAAAAGACCAACCATCGCTACCCTAACAAGCCCTATGTATAACAGATGTATACATTTATAATTTTTTTACATAAATGTTACAGTAAAAGGTAACCATGTTTCATTATAGTCATTCAAAGCTAATGTATCTTGGTTAAACAATTCGCAAGTTGTTAATAGCAGCAACACGGCAAATAATTGAGTGGTGATGGTCACATGTTTAGTTTTCCAGTGCTAAAAAAGAAGCCCCTTTTATGTAGGGCATGTAAAACAATAGAATACTTTATTGGCTATGTGTGATTGGACACACAAGGAATTTGTCTTGGTGCAAATACTCTCAGTATACATAAAGAAAAGATACATTCATTAAGAATCAAGAATTGTAACGTATAACACTTAATGATAGTCACAGGGTACAATCAACAATCAAATCATACTAGGAAACAGTCAATATAAATTGTAAGGGTACAAGCGACAAAGTTACAGTCCTACAATCACAAGTGGGAGGGGATGGGTGATAAGGACTGATGAGAAGATTAACAGTAATAGTAGTGCACACTATGTAAATATTGAACAGTGTTGAGGGAATTATTTGTTTAGCAGAGTGATGGCTTTCGGGAAAAAACTGTTCTTGTGTCTAGTTGTTCTGGTGTACAGTGCTCTATAGGGTCGTTTTGAGGGAAGGAATCGAAACAGTTTATGTCCCGGATGTGAGGGGCCTGTAAATATTTTCATAGCCCTCTTTTTGACTTGTGCAGTATGCAGATCCTCAATTAAAGGCAGGTGGGTAGTAATTGTTTTTTCTGCAGTCCTAGTTACTTTCTGGGGTCTGTGTCTGTCCTGTTGGGTTGCGGAACCAAACCAGACAGTTATAGAGATGCAGATGACAGACTCAATCATTCCTCTGTGGAACTGGATCAGCAGCTCCTTGGGCAGTTTGAGCTTCCTGAGTTGGCGCAGAAAGAACATTCTTGGTTGTGCTTTTTTGATGACATTTTTGATGTTAGGTGTCCATTTTAGGTCTTGTGATATGATAGAACCTAGAAATTTGAAGATCTCTACTGTTGATGCTGTGTTGTCTAGTATTGTAAGAGGTGGTAGTATGGGAGGGTTTCTTCTAAAGTCTACCACCATTTCTACGGTTTTGAGTATGTTCAGTTCCAGATTGTTCCAGTTACACCACGAGGCAAGCTGTATAACCTCCTGTCTGTATGCAGATTCATCGTTGTCTCGAATGAGACCAATCACTGTTGTGTCATCAGCAAACTTCAGTATTTTAACAGATGGATCTTTTGAGATGCAGTCATTGGTATATAGGGAGAAGAGAAGTGGAGATAGTACACAGCCTTGGGGAGGCCCTGTGCTGATTATACAGGTATCGAATGTGATTCTGCCTAGCTTCAAAAAAATGTTGAAAATGGGAAAAGGAATCTTTGATAAGATATTTTACACAGAGAGAGGGGATAAGAGAGGGAGGGGGAGAGAGTGAGAGGGGGAGAGAGAAGGAGAGGGAGAGAGGGGGAGAGGGGGAGAGAGGGAGAGGAGGGGGGGGAGAGAGAGAGAGTATATGGTCTACAGGTTCTAGGCTGATACACCAAACTTCAGCAAGTTCTGGAGAACCAGTAGTGGAAATTTTGAGTAGTTTGGAGAACCGTCAAATCCCACCTCTGACTGGAGATTATACAGTATCCTTCCCCTGCCACGCCCACCAAGCCACACCCACAGAACCGGTAGTACAAAATATTGAATCCCACCACTGACCAAACTGGTTCAGTTCCTCAAAGTCAGGGGATGAAAGAAAAGGGAGAAAGGAAAGTTATACTCCCTTTATGAGGCCTGCAGCTGAAATGTCTTAATATACCATGGTAGAATTTGTTACTTAAAGCAGGAATTTCCAACCGCAGGTGGCCCAGAATTGGGCTGTGGCATATTTAGAACCCACTGCTCGCATGTCCCGGTTCCCTTCCACCTCCCCAGCCGGGCCACCAAGGCACTTAGGAATAAAACTTTTGTCAGAGTTGATGAGCTCTTGGCCAAATCTACAAAATACAACAATGGGGTAAACACAGAATTAAAATAGTTGTTTCTATTTGCAGCACAATTTGCAGCAAAGGGCTGTTCTATATTAGGCAGCAGACTCTCATTATATGAGCACATTTCTTGATTTGTGCTTAGCGGGGGAGCTGATAAGAACTGCTTCAACCACAGCAGCAAATGTTTTGTTTTGTTGGATTTAGGTATTTAGGGCCTCAAGGAATGTATTCTGGAGGAAATCTAAATAGGTGAATAAATAAATAACGTTCTGCGCAGCACACTCTGTTCAGTACGTTAAATAAACCATACCCAATTTCTCATCCTGGCACAATGACAGCTGTATTCCTCAACACTGTTTCTCCTTGCCTTAAATGCAAGGTTAGGATAAGTTTTAGGGAAAGAGAAACACAGGGTGAGCCTTGTTCTGAGGGATAAAATTGAGAATGCATTGTAAATGGCGAGGAATGTAAAGAATCTTAATCAGGACATAAGGATGAGACATTGTTTGAAAAGGTCCCAAGCATGCACCAGAAAGCTAAGCAGAACGTTTCGTGATGGTGATCAGATTCAGAATCAGAATAGAGCTGGAAGGGACCTTGGAGGTCTTCTAGTCCAGTCCCCTGCTCAAGCAGTATACCCTAAACCAGTGATGGCGAACCTTTTGGGTAGGGTGTGCTGAAAGCGTGTGTATGCCGGCACCCACAATACAATGTGCCCTGCCCCCCGACACATGCCCGTGCAACACCCCACCCCGCCTTCTTACCTGCACTGCAGATGTGTGCACCTCCCAGCTGATTTTCAACCTCTTTGAGGCTGTTTTCGCCCTCCTGGAGACTCAAGGGAAGCCTTTGGAGGTTTACAATTGGCCCATTTCGGCACTTCCAGTATTTTCAGAAGGCCAGTTTTTCAGCCTCCCGAGGCTGCAGAGGCTTCTCTTGAGCCTCCAGGAGGGCGAAAACAGCCTCAAAGAGGCCAAAAATCAGCTGGGAAGTGTGTGCATGTGCAGCGCAGGTAAGTTTGGCTGGGGATCGCCTGCCCGCATAAAAGGCTCTGCATGCCACCTGTGGCACGCGTACCATAGATTTGCCATCAAGGCCCTATAACATTTCAGACAAGTGGCTGTCCAGTCTCTTCTTCCAAACCTCCATTGATGGAGCCACCCACAACTTCTGAAGGCAAACTGTTCCACTAGTTAATTGTCCTCACTGTTGGGAAGTTTCTCCTGAGTTTTAGATTGGATGTCTCCTTGATTAGTTTCCATCCATTGCTTCTTGTCCTGTCCTCTTGATCCTGGAACTTAGGTGGCTTCCCAGACTTCCAAGAACATGGAGCCAATGTTTGGATGAGAAACACCACTGATTTGGAGGAAGGGGAGGGAGATATGTAAGGGTGTTTAAATTTGGTTTCGTTTAATTTGGATGCCATCAAACTCAAGCAAATTCTTTTTGGTTATTTGTACTCTGAAAACGTTTGTATCAGAGGTGGAATTCAGCAGGTTCTGACCAGTTCTGGAGAACCAGTAGCGGAAATTTTGAGTAGTTCGGAGAACTGGCAAATACCAGCTCTGACTGGCCCCGCCCCCATCTCTTCTCTGCCTCCTGAGTCCCAGCTGATTGGCTGGGTCTTCTTTTGTTTCCCTGCACAGGAGAACGGAGCTGGAAAGCAGGTTAGTGGGGTGGGGAGGAAGTGGGGATCTTGCAGTATCCTTCTCCTGCCACACCCACCAAGCCACACCATACCCACTAAGCCATGCCCACAGAACTGGTAGTAAACATTTTTGAATCCCACTCCGTGTCCACACTGCAAATACTTCATCTTCTATTAGAAAGTACAATCTCCTTCCAATTCTTGGTCATCTCCATCTTGGAAGAGATCCAATCACTGGCAGAAAGATCCCTGTTGACTGAAATGTGTATTTCTATGCTTAAGAATAAAAAAAAATGCAAGAGAAATAGCCTCAAAATAGGACTTGAATGGAAAGCAATGGTTTCTCTTGCTCATTAGTCCACAGCATTTGATATTCAGAGGTGTAAATGCTTTTTAATTCATATGGACTTAAGATTGGTTTCCATATTTTAGCAATGCATTTTCTAAAAAAAAAAATCCAAACCACAAATTATGTATATTTAAGCATTTCGTACAAACATTAATTCTCCTTAACTTGCCTATATACTTCAGATTATTCAAACTGTATTTTTCTAATGAACATGTGCTAATTAATTTTGTTAAGGGCAGGTCAGGATGTATTTTACAAAGGCGTTATAAATTACTACATGTTATTTCACAGCTGGTGAGGTCAAAGGAATAAGAAGGAAAAGAAGTGGATTGCTATCAGTGTATTAATTCCTGTGGAAGTGGCCATCCTGATGAAGTTTACAGAGAGCTTCTTACATACCAGCTTAAAACATTTGACCAAAGATAATGAGAACCCACAAATTAAAAGGGAAGAATCAAAATACGATGACCTCTTTCTGTAAGGAGATGAGGCTGTTCCTGGATGATTCATTAATCAGCCATAAACCTGTTAAGAGAATGAGAACAAAACCCAAATCTGTGTTATTGGTATTATTTTCAAGAGGAGATAATATTTCAGTATGATCCCTCCTTGGAATCTCGGGTAACAGAATAAGATCTGGAAGAGGTCTTCTACTCAAACTCCCTGCTCAAACCCTAGAGTCTAGAGCTTAGACCATTTTAGATAAATGGCTGTCCATTCTCTTCTTAAAAACCTCCAGTGATTGAGCACCCACACCTTCTGGAGATAAGTTACTGCTTAATTGTTCTTACAGTCAGGAAATTTCTCCTTAGTTCTTATTTCTAGGTTCTCTCCTTGATTAGTTTCTACCTTTCACTTCTTGTCCTGCCCTCTAGGGCTTTGGAGAATAGATTGACTTCTTTGCAGCAGCCCCTCAAATATTGGAATACTGCTGTCATGTCACCCCTAGACATACTTTTTATAGACTTAGACATACCCAATTCTTGCAGAGTACCCCAAACCATTTCCCACACACTACCCTAAATTCTGCTCTTTAGATTTTTGGAATCTCACATTTATTTATTTAGCACATGTTTAAAGAGACACACAAAAGCAAATGCGGGCTTTTATTCTGGCATGCAGAATAAATATTTCATATGTGCAATTTTGATCCTATAAAAATAGCTGAATGACGCAATTTTCTAAAAGCAGCCTGAAATAATTCAATCAATCAGAATTGATTAAATTCTGGAAGAGAGCTGGAATGGACATATTCTAGTCCAATCCCTGCTGAAGCTGAAGACTCTACACCATTTCAGATAGGTGATTGTCCATTGTCCAGTCTCTTCTTAAAAACCTCCAGTGAGGAAGCACCTACAACTTCTGAAGGCAATTGATTAATTGTCCTCTCTTTTAGGAAGTTTCTCCTTAATTCCAGATTGCTTCTCTCCTCGATTAGTTTCCATCCATCGTTCCTTGTCTTTCCTTCAGGTGTTTGGGAAAATAAATTGACCCCCTCTTCTTTGTGGCAGCCCTTCCACTACTGGAACACTGCTACCATGTCAATTCTTTTCTCTAGACCCAAACCCAAATATTGCAACTGTTCTTCATATGTTTTAGACTCCAGGACTTTAATCATCTTAGTTCCTTTTCTTTGCACATTTTCCAACACCCCAAAAACTTTAACCTTAGACTGTCTACTATTTTTTTTAAAACAAATTTTATTAATTTTTAAAGACATACAAAACATAAAACATAAGAACATAAAACCTCTTTTCTGAAAGTTATTTGTAAATTTTAACAAAACAAATAAAACATTTTGTACACCATTGACACATCTCCTTATAAACACATACGTATCCTTTCAAGTTTCTGATTATTCCTCCCTTTACTTTTATTCAATTATATTTCTTTTCTATATTTATCCATTTTATATGTTTTTATTCACTATACTTATTTTTTCTTCTGACTTGCTTTATTCTCTTCTATATTTTATTCTCAATTGTCCTCTTCTAACATTCCTCCAAGGTTTTATTAACTCAATCAAACATAAACACACAAGAACACAAAACATAGAAACATAAAAAAACATCTTTTCTGAAAATTGCTTAGTCCCGGGTTACAACTCTTCGTACAGACACAAATTCAAATTCATATTCATTTTGTATACCATTCCATATCTTGTTATCATTTTCAATTTTCTATATAGCTTCTCATCTCTTTTAAATTTTCTTAGTTTTATTTTATTTATCTCATCTCAATTCAAATCATAATATTTATTATTCTTTGTCTGTTCTTCTTTCCAGCTATCCATTTATTTTTCTTCTTTAAACAAAACTTCTCCTGTACGCTACTTGTAGTATGACGCCTTTATCTCTTTCCCCTACATTTATAATACTTAATATAAAATACATAGCTTACATTGGGATTCTGTTTGGTACATTCTAAAATTATACAATATTATCAATGCCAATACAAATCTATTCATTAATATTAATATTCATTTATATCTTAAACAGTTAACACATTACTTTTCAGTTAAATATCATATTTTTATGGGAACCCCTATTTTCCATGGTTATTTCCCCCCCACATCACATATTTTAAATCATTATTTTGTTAGAATGTTCCCCCTTCTCCTACTTCAAATCTCTCATTTATTTCATTGCCTTCTTTTTCTTCACAAAAAATTTCACTGGGATAACACAATCTCATCATTAATATTAATATTCATTTATATCTTAAACACTTTACCCATTTCAATTAAATATCATGCCTTTATGGGAACACTATGCTTTCCATAGTTATTCCCCCCCCATCACATATTTTAAATCATTGTTTTGTTGAAATGTTCCCCCTTCTCCTACTCCAATTCTCCCATTTATTTCATTGCTTTCTTTTTCTTGACAAAAATTTCACTAAGTTACACTAAATATTTTATCATATTTTAAATTACATATTGTTTCCAATTTTCTAAGATTATTTCTAAGTACAAACATAAAAATACAATCTTATGTACCTTTCCAGAATCCCTTTTTCAATAAAGTTTACCCATTATCTCTAAAAGACTTTTGTTTCTTTGCATCTTGCTCCCCACCATTGAGGCTTCTCATCCCTTCCTTTCTCCCTTGCTTATTCTTCTCCTTGAGCTCTTTACCCCCTTGTCTCTCCACCTCCCTTTTGTTCTTCTGCTTTCCTCCTTTCTGTTGTTTTCTAACATAGTATCCACTTTTCACCTTATTCTTCTCTTTTTTGGTTGTTTTTCCAGATCTTAAAGTCCCCTTTTCCTTTTCCTCTTTCTCCTTTCCTTCCCCAACTAAAGTCACTTGTTCAAAAATGGCTTCTTCTTTATCCCAGTCATCCTGTTGCGCAGTCAGTTTTTCATAAGTACAAACCGCCATTTCTAAAAATTGAAAAAGAGTGCCAAAAGAATCCTTCCCTTCTTGTTCTTCTTTTTTATATTTTGGTTATTCAAGTTTCAATCCATCCACAAGTGATGCCATTATAGAGAGAAAAAGTTTTTCCAAACAACCACCCAAGTGCTTTTAATCAAAGATAGTTCTCAAAAGTTCCAAAATCACCAAGCAATCCAAATAAGCTGTTTCTTTTAAGTACTTTCTCCTTCTTCACTTTCTCTTTCTGGGGTTAGTGTTTAGTCATCAAAGTTCCATTTAAAATATATCTTTTAGAAGTCCTATTAATGTTTAATAACTCTTTAAAATTCTAGGCAGTCTTCTCCTTATTTTCAAATACTGCTCCAATTTTTTTTCTTCTGCCTTCCCACTCACAGTAAAAAAGGTTTTTTTAAAAAAAAAAATGTTCAGAAATCCTTATGCCTTCAGCATTTAGTTACCTCCAATGCAGGTTTTCCAATTTCTCTTATAGTTCCATCCGCTGTCACGTTAGGAAGGAGAGTGAAAAGAAAGAAAAAAAACCTTTCCCTTTTGGAGTTCCATTCGCCGCTTGTAACTCTCTCTAGAAACAATTTATCCTTGGCAACTTTCAAATTCCAGGGTACTTTTTCTTACCTTATCCCGGTCAAAAACCACTTTCACAACTCTTCCGGCTTTCTTCCTCCTGCACAATCTTGTCCAGCTGCAGGTTTCTTTGTGGTGGCCATTACTGACCGCCGCTCCGCCGCCTTGGGAAAAGGGGGTTTTGCCAGCTGGGGAGGGGGTCTGCGACACCTCCAAACCCCTATCTGGATCCCCCCTGTCTTCAGCTGCCTCTACGGGGCAGCTATATCCCCCAAATCCAAACAGATCGGGGGCACCTTCGCAGCAAGCGCAGCAGGGATCGCGCAGTATCGCGAAACCCTGCCGCTGCCGAAGCCATGCAAACCGGAAGTTCCTAGACTGTCTACTATGGACCTCACCCCTTTCCTAAGAGGTCTGTAAGGGGCATGCATAAGCACACCAATGTGCCTACCGTCCCTGTCCTATTGTTTCTTTTTCTTTTTTAAATTTCTTCTATTTTTCTTATACGCATCCATTTCATGTATCCATAACTATGTATCCATAACTATGGATATAACATACTTATACCTGTTATTTTATAATTGCTTGACAAAATAAATAAATAAATAAAATAAAATAAATAATGTGGTGACCAAAACTGGATTCCAGGTGTGGTCTTACTAAGGATTTATAAAGCAATCCTAATACTTGTTGTGATTTTGATTCTATGCCTCTGCTTATACAGCATAGGATTGTATGAGCTTTTTTGGCTGCTGAAGCACACTGCAGGCTTATATTTAAGTGATCATCCACTAGGATTTTAAGGTCCCTCTCACAGTTACTGTTTTTGAGCCAGGTTTTACCTAATCTATACTTGTACCTTTGGTTTTTCCTGCTTAGGAGAACCTTGCCTTTCTTCACATTAAATTTCATGTTTTTGGATAGGGTCCATAGTTCAAGTCTGTCAAGATCTTTTTGGATTCTGAGCTTATCTTCTGGGGTGTTGCCAGTTTAGTGTCATCTGCAAATTTGATGTTTTTCCTTTCTATTCCCTTATATAAGTCATTTATGAAAATATTGAAAGTACTGGGCCTACAATGGAACCTTGTACCCCACTGCTTACTTCCCTCCATGTAGATGTAGTACCATTTTTTTTTTAAAAAATAATAATTTTAAAACAAACTTTATTAATTATAGAACTAAAATATCAAACACATACACAACACACAGAAAAAAAAGGAAAAGGAAAAAAAGAAAATGATTAAAAACTAACAATTCTACTATTGACAATCTATGGTTCCTTGTTTGTTATCAATATTGGTGATATATTTACAAATACATCTTATTGCGAATATATAATTGCTACCTCTTTCACATTTCACATTGTTTACTAATATATTTTCTATTTTTGTTCTATCCAGTCATACCAGCATTCCCAGCTTCTATAATATTCTGATGTTTCTTTTTCCTTAAGTGCTAAGGTTAACTTATCCATCTCTGCACAGGTTGTTATCTTCTGAATAACAATTTCCTCTGTTGGAATATCTGCTTGTTTCCAACACTGTGCAAAGGTTATTCTGGCATTATAAGAATGTGCAGTATTATATATTTGACTTTTTAAAAAATTTGTCTATTAAGTATCCCAATAAGAAGAATTCTGGTTTTAATTCAATTTGCTCCGCATTTTTTTATTCTATGCCAGTATCTTTGGGCTTCAGTGCAGGACCACCATATGTGAAAGAATGTTCCCTGTTTCTTTTTACATTTCCAGCAATTCAGATTCATGTTAGGAGACATTTTCGCTATTCTCGAGGGTAAAAGATGCCATCTATAAAACATTTTATAGGCATTTTCTTTATATGTTGCTGATTTTGTAATTTTATTATTCCTTGTCCAGACCTTTTCCCATTCTAATAATGTAATGTTAAGTCCTATGTTTCTACTCCAAGCTATCATGTTGCCTTTGACTACTTCCTCTTTTAATTCCATCTCTAATAAGTAATTATAAAATTTAGCTATATTTTTTTTATCTGGACCTAATAGGATTTTATCTAATTGTTGTGCCTTAGTATAAATCCCAAAATTTTTCTTGTCCTGGCTATATCTATTTTGAATTTGCAAATAAGCCCACTGGTCTACTTGTAGCCCTTGTTCTTGGAGATCTTGCCATGATTTTAAAGTTCCTTGCGCATCAAGAAGGTCTTTGTATTTTATCATTTTATTGAGATCTAGATTATTTGGATGTATCATCGCCTCCATCGTTGAGATCCAGATTGGGATTTTTAAATAATGTGTTTTTTTTAATTTTGTTCCAATTAGCCAATAAGGAATCTCTAATTATATGTCTGTGGAAGTACTTCTGCTTAATTTTTCCAATGTCCCATAAAAATGCGTGCCATCCCCTCTTTAAATCATGGCCTTCTAAAAATAAGATCCTTTTATTTGACAGATTTACCCATTCTTTCAACCAAAATAAGGAGACTGAGCTATATTATAATTCCCAATTTGGGAGTGCCATACCTTCTCTGCTCTTCATATCTTGCATGTAGTACCATTAAAGGAGTATCATTGAGTATGGTTTGTCAGACAGTTAGAAATCGATCTGGTGGTGATGCTGTCTATCCCACATTTTTCTAATTTACCAAGAAGTAGGTTGTGGTCTACTTTGTCAAAATGCCTTGCTGAAGTTTAAATATACTGTGCCCACAGCTTTTTGCTGGTCTACTAATTTAGTCATTTTGTCAAAGAATGAAATAAGATTGGTTTGGCATGAATTTTTTTTAAAACAAACCCGTGCTGGCTACTAGTTTTAACTTTATTTTTTTCTAGATGTTCATATATCTGGATAAGGAACCAATGATGATGACCATCTTGTTGATTTTGACTCCTTCTATGAACACCTAGGAATCTCACATCCGTTACGAATGTAAGAAGGGACGAAATTTCCTTTTAAGAATGTTCTACAGTGCTTCCATTGTGTGAGCACTGCCTTTCCTCCCAAGGCATATAGCAATCAGCTACTCTAAAAAAAGGGAGTGATCAAAATGGGATGGAATTTGTGGTCAGTTAGCAAGGAGAACAGAAGTAAGGCCAATGCTTCACAGAAAATATTGGGAAGGTGGCTGTCACTTCAAGAGGCAGAGCAGATTAGAATAAAAAGCTTCAAGGTTATTGATTATTCTTCATGTCTTTGTTTTCCCTTCATCTTCATTTATGACAATTTAGAATGCCACTGTTACTAAATGTGTAATTGGCATCTTCTGGTAAAAATAGATCATATTGGAGAGTTTTCACATTTGCTGACCATCGCGTTGGGCCGTGCATAGAAGCGATGGTGTATAAAATCAATAAATAATTACAGCATGATGAGACTGTCTCTTTAATGTCTTAAATTATAAGTTGAAGTTTGCGACCTGCACTCCTGCCATAAGGGCAGTTTCTCCTTTTCTCTCTCTTGATGGCTTCATCTGGGTCTTTGAAGAATGAAGAATGAATCCCCACCTGGGAACTGTCCTATGTACTAACCAGAGATTTCAAAACATTTGAGCTTTGAGGAAAACCAGCTGGGGTATGTTGAAAGGTACAGTAATATAGTGGTTGAAATAAGTGGACAACAGAATGTGGCAATTGTGCAGAGAAGCAAATACCTTATAGCATGACTAAGAAATGCAACATATTTCTAACAGTTCCCAGAAGATGATGGTAGAAAGGACTACTGGAGATTTTGGAAATATATCCAAAGGTGTTCAGAAATCCAGAAGAACTAATGAAGACTCTTTTGGCATACCTCCTCTGTTAAGGTGTCCAAAGCAATCTTACACAGACAAAATCCCAGAATAGGATCTGGAAAATTAATGTCATTTAAATTCATGTATATTTGAGAGGCCACCATCTTCTCAATTACCTGTCTCATAAATAGAACATATAATGTTGTTCCGTAATTGCACAGATTTTTCAGAGCAAAGGGAAGTTTCACCAATAAAAGTTTGTTAATGTCTCTTTTAGGTAGAGAGAATTGCATATATCCAGTAAGGGTTAGGGTTAATGTCATTGCCCAGAAGATCATGGGTTGCCCTCTCCCCTCTTTGGAAGAGCTTTATAGCTCCTGCTGCCTTAAGAAAGTTCAAAACATTCTCAAAGGTCCATCTCATCCTGGGCACCCTTTTTTTAAAAACTATTACCACCTGGCATATGGTACAGGACAATAAAAACAAGGACAAATAGGCTGAAAAACAGCTTCTATCCCAGGGCAGTAACTCTGTTGAATTCTACTGTATAGTGAAATATTAATGCAATATCAGGGGTTTTCAATTCAATGTATAGAATGTGAAGGATGTGAGTTGGTGTTTATTTTCATAGTCATAGTGTACAGTGAAGATGGTATTTAATTTTGTTGTACGAGGTGCAATGACAATAAACTAAACTAAACTAAGGACTCAGTCAAGACCCTTAATTATGGCCCTATCTTGGCCTGGCCACATTAATTAGCCAGGAAGTGGTAATCTCTTCACACAACCTGTCAACATCTGAAAGCTTATAAGGTAAAAAGATTCAGTTATGGAGACTGAACTGAAACAGTTCCTAATGACAAATATATCAATCTGGTCACTTATCCATACAACCTATTAGATCAGCATCAAACACACATTTTAAAGTTTGATGGAAACACCTCTATTTTCATTTGCAACTTTCTCTTTCAAATAGTGAGCAATGGTTAATGCAACAGATCTCAGTCAAAAGGTAAGGAGAAACTTTTCAATACTTCATCTAAAGTTTCTTGTTAATTTTTCATAGATGGACTTTTTAAAATGCATTCTGCCAATATAAGTCTTATTTTTCTTTTATGCAAGACTTCCTTCCTTCCTTCCTTCCTTCCTTCCTTCCTTCCTTCCTTCCTTCCTTCCTTCCTTCCTTCCTTCCTTCCTTTTGTAGAAACGCAGTGAAGAGAACCAGGAAGATGACTGAAGCAAATATTCAGTAGTTGTTACATAAATGAAGAAGTCAGAACACTTCCTTAAGTCCTGCAAAGGAAGATGCTATGGAGAAGACACTTTCAATAGCATCAATTTCCTCATGTGGTCATCTTCAAAGGGTGGCATAGAGGGAGGGATAGGAAGCAGAGGCACTGCTAGACACAGGAAGAATATTCAATGAGCTTTTTGACTAGGGAATTCTAAGAGTTGGTGTCTCCATATCTGGATGTTTCCCTAGTGTATCATACTAAATTCTTAACTCAGGGAAGATAAGAATTGTATAAGGCAAGAATTGTATAAGTATTTGATGGCTTTTTCAGCACAAAGTCTTTATTTTAAATTCAAATGAATTAGATGGATTTGTTAGCAAAATGCAAATGCTCCATTGGATATTGGGCATCTCCCTTCTTGACCACATCACAAATGAAACTTTTCAACAACATTTCAGTGTGGCACCAATTATAGAGAAGATGAGAGAAGAGGCTTCCAGTTTGAGCTTCTTCGGTGACAGACTGAAATCTGCGATCGTGCAGTTTCGATCTGTGCTCACTGCTTGAGCACCCCAATCCGGCTGG
Organism: Pseudonaja textilis; assembly: GCF_900518735.1. The sequence goes on along the minus strand of NW_020769358.1, from coordinate 3,029,735 downwards.
TTTCAGGGCTAAGCCACCCCATAGAGGTGATGAAGAGAGGGGAGACTGACAGCAGGGTCAAGGAGAGCCACATCTCTCCTCCCCAGCTGGCCATTACTCCCTTTCCCGAAGGCGGTTGCAGTGGTGGTCAGAAATGGCCACCACAAAGAAGAACTCAACCGGAAAAGAATGTGCAGGAGGAAGATAAGAAGAGAAAGTTTTGGCTGATCAGGTCGAACTGGAAAAACAACAATACAAGGTACCCTGGAATTTGAATTATAAAGAACAACATTGTTCCCAAAGAAGATTTTGAAGCTGCGAATGAGAGAGGGGAGGGAAAGGATTTGGTTTTTTTCTTTTTTTCCTTATATTGACAACTAAGAGATTTAAGCAAGAAACTGGCAAAAATCAAAAACTTTTAAAAGAAGGAAAAAAAACAAAAGGGTGGGATCTGGAAAAATGGAGGAGACCACCTGGAAGTGAAAGGAATTAACAGTGAAACTTTAACAAGATTCCTAAAAGATAAATTTTAACTGAAACTTTGTAACAAGATAAGAGAACCCCAGGAAGAGAAAGTGGAAAACGAAGCAAGAAGAAACAGCTTTGGATTATTTGGATTACTTGGTGATTTTTGGATTTTTGGCTATTGGATCTAAAGGACTAAAATTAATCGGGTGGTTGTTTAAAAGTTTTTAAAATGGTATCACTCTTGGAAGAATTGAGAATGGAACTTTAAAAACAGAAAGAAGATGCACAAGAAGGAAGAGGTTCTTTTGGTTTCGTATTTCAATTTTTAGAAATGGAGATCCTGAACTATGAGAAACAAGAAATGCCTGTAGAACAAGAAGGGCGGGACAAAGAAGAAGCCATTTTCAATGACCAAGTATTTCTATGTGGGGAAAAGAAAGGGAAGGGGGGAAGAGAGTGAAAAATTTAAGATCTGAAAAAAACAACCCCCCAAAAGAATAGTTTGAAAAGTAATTATAACATTAGGAAGAAACAGAAGAGAGGATTACAGAAGAGAGAATCAGAATTAGAGAGAGAAGGGGTCAAAAAAGGAAGGGAGAAGAAGAGGGAGAAGAGGGAAAGCAAAAGAAATTATAAAGGATAGAATCAGGACATAGAGAAACAGGGAAAACATACAAGACACAGAGATAATGGGTGAAAACTCAATTGAAAGGGGGATTCTGCAAGGGTACATAAGATAGTGTTATATTAGAAATAAAAATGAACTTTGAAAATATGAAACAAGTGTGATTAAAATGATATATAAAATACTCATTGCAATGTAATGGAATGTTTAATAAATAAATGAAATAAAGAGAATGAGATAATGAAATTAGGAAAGGAGGGGAACATTTTAATTATTATAAATGTGTTATTAAAATTTAAGTGAAGAGGAATATGGAAAGAAACATGAACAAATTATGGAAATATTATAAGTGTTCCTAGAAGTATGATATCCTATTGAAAAGAAATGTTAAAGATGTCAAAGATTATAACTAACATTAATGATAGAGCTGAATTGGAATAAAATAAGTATTTTATTTATTATTGTTATATATGAATATATATATATATATGAACTTAGTGTGTATTTTAAGAATGTACCAAGCAGAATTTGACTGGAAGTTTTGTGTTATATTTAAATGTTATAATTGTAAAGGCATAAATTGAGATTTAAATAAGAGCTGAATGGATAAAAATTAAAAGATACAAAGGTGTCATACTCCAATTAGTAACTACAGGGGAAAAATTTGTTTAATGAGAAAAGAAAATATGAAATTGAAACAGGACAGACAAAAGTATAAATATAATGACTAGAAAGGTATTGAAAATTAGAAAAAGATATGTATAATTGAATTTAGAAAGGAATGAGATAATTAAAAGTAAGATTGAGAAAACTAAGGGAAGGGAAATATTATTGAGAAAATGTTAAAATAGTAATAAGATATGGAACAGAACACAAAGATGAATATGAAATTGAATTTGTGTCTATATGGAGAAGTGCTAACCCAGGACCATGCTATTCTCAAAAAAAGAAAAAGAAATTTTACTTGTATTATGTTTTGTGAAAACCCAAATAAATTTTTTGTTAAAAAAAAAAAGGAAGATGAGAGAAGACCGGCTCCACTGGTATGGATATGTCATGAGAGCAGCACTGTTGCCAAGTCTGCCTACCAACTAGAAGTCAATGGCTGGTGACTTCATGGGCATCCAAAACAGAGGTGGCAAGGCATCATCAACAAAGCTATGCAAGCTGTGGGCCTGCACTCTGGAGATGCAGCTGACCATGCAAAATGGTGCTCAATGATCTGAGAAGAAGGAGAAGAAAAAAGAGGAGGAGGAGGAGGAGGAGGAGGAGGAGGAGGAGGAGGAGGAGGAGGAGGAGGTGAAGAAGAAGAAGAAGAAGAAGAAGAAGAAGAAGAAGAAGAAGAAGAAGAAGAAGAAGAAGAAGAAGAAGAAGAAGAAGAAGAAGAAGAAACAACAACTGCTATCAATTTGGAAGCTTGTGGTAATGTATATTCAAGATTTTATTTCTCCAATAGAATAAATTGAACTTCTCTCTTGACTACTTAGTGAGGAGAAGCTACATAAATGAATGCCATAAATACATATTACCTAAGTACCGTACCAAAGGCTTTTATATCCCAGAGTTCTTATTTTGTTGTATAATATTTCAAGGAAAATGAAATAAAAAACACATACGGGAGTGTTGCTGGAATGAAATACTGATTAATACGTCAAATGATGAAGAAAATACTTTGTTATATTGTCTCTATTACTATATTTCTGTGGCTCAAGTCACAAAATCCAATATTCAATCGATAGAGCAGAGAAGAGGAATGTTTTACATTTTCCAGATTTAAATGTAAGTCTCTTCTCACATATTGGTTTTTCTTTTCTTTTCTTTTTTCTTTTTCTTCTCTTCTCTTCTCTTCTCTTCTCTTCTCTTCTCTTCTCTTCTCTTCTCTTCTCTTCTCTTCTCTTCTCTCCTCTCTTCTCCTCTCCTCCCCTTCTCTTCTCTTCCCTTCCCTTCCCTTTTATTACTAATCTGTTCCCATAGCCAGTTTGGAAGAACCTCAACAGGTGGATTATGTTCTTTCCATAATTTATCCCTCTTGTATCATATAGTTAAGGACCAAGCTTTCCTCCAGTCCTGAAAGCTAATCTAGAAAGGAAACTGCAGAAGGATGTGATTCTTGAAAGGTCTCATTCCTTCTCTCTCCATTAAGAGGGAACATTTCTGAGCAGAAATTGGATCATTCTAGAAATGCAGCAGCCTAATTGTTGCCATCAATTGGCTTGGATTTATTATTTTGGTTTGTTTTTTTATAATCCTCCCCCCACCCCCCAAAAAACCCACAAAAAAATCATACCAGTGCATGCTTTAAATTTTGAGATTTCTTTGAAAGAGAGAATACTCCACCAAATGAGTGTCTGTGGGGTGTTTCTTATATACATCCGGGAGCAATTCCTTTCAAGTCTTTTGAGAAATAGCTTTCCATCATTTACTTAAGAATCGTTCTCAATCTCCATCCTCCAAAACAGGCAATTCTCAGTGAAAGGGGAAGCCAAACAATCTTCTAATGCATGCCTAGTCATTACTCAAAATTGTGGCCGACGATTTTCCCCATCCTGTTCATGTTCCTACAGCAGCCTGGTGTGCTCTTCCTCCTCCTTCAACAGAAGGCTCTGTAGAACAAGAAAAAGATTACTGTAATCCTTTTCTTCCCATGACATCCAAGCCCTGTAATCTTCTTGCTAGGTTAGTGGCAAAATCCTATCTGTTAATGTCAAGGCCGACTTTGCAAGAAAGACTTCTCGTAAGGCTTCGTTTTATTGATAAATAGCTATCAGTGACTTAAAAAGAAGCCATCCGGGCAAGCAAAGGCTGAAGATTAGGCCCAACCTATAATTTAGTCATCAAGTTTGTCTGCATATATAAAGCACTTGGATAACTCACTGACAAGTTCTTTTACAAGGAGATTTTGATTGAATAATTACCTAGTATATCCTTGGGCATAAAAAACATTTACAAGTATAAATACATAAGGGAAGACTCATACTGAAAATGATTTTGATATAGTGTGACAAACATGGTGATAGAGCATATTTTTTATTGGCAGCTGACAACAGGAATACAATTATCATATTTAGCCTGCAAAATGTTGTACAGTCACCAGATGGTAGCAGTGAGATCTGGAAACCTGAGCTCTTTGCTGCCAACTAATGACCACCTGGATTCTTTGCAGTCAAAATATGGAAGTGTTACAGAAGTAAGTCCACAACAATTAATAGTTCCTGAACATTCTATTAACCAAACATTAGAATAGAGAAGAGTAGAGTAGAGTAGAGTAGAATAGAATAGAATAGAATAGAATAGAATAGAATAGAATAGAATAGAATAGAATAGAATAGAATAGAATGGGACCATGGAGATCTTCTAGTCCAGCTCTCTGCTCAAGCAGGAGAACCTCTATCATTTCAGACAAGAGACTGTCCAGTCTCTTCTTAAAAACCTCCAGTGATGGAGCACTCATAACTTCTTAAAGCAAATTGTTCTACTGGCTAATTGTCCTCACTGTTAGGGAGTTTCTCCTTAATTCCAGGTTGCTTCTCTCCTTGATCAGTTTCCAGCCATTATTTATTGTCTAACCCTCTGGTGCTTTGAAGAATAATTTGACCCCCTCTTTTTTTATGGCAGCCCCTCAAATACTGAAATACTGCTATCACGTCACCCCTAAGCAGGGATGGGATTCAAATTTTTTAACAACCGGTTCTGTGGGCGTGGCTTAGGTGGTGGGTGTGGCTTGGTGGTCATGTGACTGGGTGGACATGGCTTGGTGGTCATGTTATTAGCTGGGTGTGGCCAACTCAATATCACTCACATCGAGGCACACATCTCCTCGCCTGGCCTCCCGTGACTGTGGGGTTGCTGCAACAGTCATAAGTGTGAAAAATGATCATAAGTCAGTGCCATTGTAACTTTAAATGGTCTTTTAAAGACCATTTTTTCAGTGCCATTGTAACTTTAAATGGTCACTCCACACGAAGTACCAGCAAAGGAGGGGAAAAAACTCCAGAGAAGTTCCTGAGACAGGAAGTCTAGTCCTGCCAAGAATGTAATAAGGGTTAACGGAGAGGCAGCTTCTGTAAGCAACACCAGAATGTTTCCTTCCTGCCTTCCTTACAGGATTAGGCCAGTAATTTCTTCTAACAACCGGTTCTCTGAACTGCTTAGAATGTTAACTGCAAATAGCAAATAGGTGCGAACTGGTAGAATCCCATCCCTGCCCCTAAGTCTTATTTTATTTAGACTAGCTAGACCCAAAATGTGCAGCCATTCTTCATTTCGTACCCCATTCTAAGATGCTGGGGTAAATAAAGACCAGATACCGCAGTCCCGGACTCTTTGACTGAATTATTAAATGCACTTAAATTTACATTTACATAAACTTCTGTATAGGCACTTATAAGACTTCAATAAACTTACTCATCTAAAATGGGAACTGAAGAGAAATCAGCAAGCGAATGTCCTTTTCTCATATATGTCTTCTGCTTTTTATTTAAAGAAGATCCTACAGGGTAATTTCTCCTCCTTAATGGAGGTTCTGTTCCTTCATCCTGAGGCTAGTAACTGTGGAAAATGTTTACTAAAATGCCCTTTTCTAATCTTGTGTTCTCCAGATGCTTGATCATTGGTCTAGGTCATAAGGGATTTAGTGGTTTAAAAATGTGGAAATCATCAACTTAGGGAACTGTGAACTGATCTTCACTTAATTGCTCCTTTCCTTAGCATTTTACTGGAAGTTTTTAGGATGTGATTGGAATTGTAAGATTACAGAGGTGTGTTTTAGGGTACCATGTGATTATGAAGCCTGTATTTATTATATTGCATTCATTTTGACCAAAAAAGTGGAAAAGAACCATGTTTGCGTATCCTGTTTCTAAGTGGACCTCGAGGCATGACAAATATTGGCAGACTTCACTGCAGCCTACAGCCATCAGTTCACAAACAATCCTGAGAGGCTCAGCAAGCGAACAAAATGAAACAGGGGATAAAATGAAGTCCCACCAGCTTCCAATCCCATCCATCATGGTTTGTTAACTTAATAGAAAATAGACTCTTTTCCTTGGTGGATGCGAACATATTAAGTCTGAAGCAAAGGTAAAACATACAGTTTTTAAACCTCTCTGTCTGCTTTCATCCTGTTAAATGAGCAGAGAAAACACCATTAAGAACATTCCAGAATTTTAAATGTGTCTGTCTCGTAGGAGTTGTGGCAATTGGAAATGGCATTTGCTCATGTTCCAAGAGGCTCTAATTGAGGTCATTATAGATTTGTTCCAGAAGGGATTTCTATACCCAAAAAGAACTGTTAAAATCCAGAGTAATTTTGTTTGGTGGAGGGATATTCCAAATTTTGTGAGTTTTTACAAATATCTTTAGTACCCAGTGTTACAAAGACTCCACACAGGTGTGTGAAATGCTATAATAACAAAATTACCCCTCTTGGTTTTAGAGTAGACAATTCCAAACTTTCCTTCCCAAACAGAAATCTCCACATTGAGGTAGAGCCATGTCCGGTTTCTCCCCAAATCAGAACAGGATAGTTGAGGGCCAGAAAGCTTCCACCTTTGAAATCATTGCATGTCTCCATCATGTTCTTCCTTGGAAATGGTGAAGATGGAAGGAGCAGAATTCCAGAAGGAAGAAAAGGCCTATTCGTGAGAAAAAATAAGGAACGTGGGCTCCGTGGCAAGCATTTCAAAGGAATGCTTGAGCAAAAGCTGAGGTGACAAAAGACCAAGAATAGATTTGGCTCAGCTTTATTCTCTCTCAGAGATGACATATCCCTTAAAAACAAAAGCTCAATGTCAGCCAGGAGGCTATACCCATTGAATAAATCCCTGAGTGGATTGTGCCTGAAATGTATGCCAGAAAAATATGTTACATTACATTTTATCCCCTGAGCTTACTGTAATTTATGTGATAATCAGCCGAGGGACTTCTTCCGAGTAAAAGCAGTTAATTCAGGCCTGGATGTGAAGCATTAGGGCCAGAGATGTGTAAACACACCAGTGTGCATACGTTGTTTCAGGCAGAAATTGACCAATTTGTATGAGCTTGGGACTGGTAGAACCCAAACATCTACTCTTGCCGATAGCGTGACATAACAAGGTTTCAGAAACATCAAACCTGGGGTCTCAGCAGTTACCATGGAAACTAATGGTTACATCAAGTCACCCAACAGGATTTCAATAAACGCGAGTTTTATGCCTGTCTGGAACTACAAAACAGAGATTTGGGTTGTGGGGTATGACTTTCAGGCTACTAGAACGGGGGTTTTGCTCTGTGTGGTCAGGAAATTGACTGGGCCTCCTCATTTTGGATTACCACTTTATCTTCTGGTGCAACTCTAGCAGTGGTGGAATTCATGGCTCGCACCGGTTAAGCCGAACTGGTAGCAAGGATTTGGCATGGGTCGCCGAACCAGTAGTAACTGCTGGCTGCCCATGCCCCTGACCCAGTCGCCACTTGTTCACTTGCTTGCCTATCTGATGCTCCCTCACCCCACCTGCCTGACGCTAGCCTGCCCAGTCACTCCTTAAGGTATTGTTTTCCCCGCCTGACAATCAGCTGTTCCTACAATCAGCTGTCCTGGGATTCCTCTCCTTACTTACTGCTTCACCCAGGAGGCTTCCCTGAGGCTGCCCCCCCTCCCCAGGTTCAGTTCTCTGCCTTCCTGAGCCCGTCTAGGAGCGAAAATCCCCCCCAGGAGGCTTCCCTGAGGCCAAGAAGGCCCCAAAACAAAGAATGGGGAGGTGCTGCGCAGCAACAAGGCTCAGTTTTCTGCCTTCCTGAGCCCTAGGGAAGCCTTCTGGGAGCAACAATGCCCCCCCCCCCGAGGCTTCCTTGAGGCTCAGAAGGCCCCAAAAAACAGGGGGGGCTGCAAAAAGCAAAAAAAAAAAAAACCCGCCCACCTGGTCACATGGCTACCTTAGCCACACACCCTAGCCATGCCACAGAACCAGTAGTAAAAAAATTTGAATCCCACCACTGAACTCTAGGATGGCTTGACTGCTGCAGAAATTCAACCAGTTCAGCTGTATTTCCCCTATTAAATTTCAACTGATCTCCCAATTGCTCAAAGCTCAGAGGTCCTCCTGGAATAAAGGGCCAGCCTAGTCTTTATGAAAATATCATGAATGCCCTTGCAATTTTTTTTTTTTTATAAATTTTTATTATTTTTTTAACATAAAAAACACAACAACAAAACATAAAAGTATCAGCTCCCCCATATTTTTGTACACACCGTAAGTCGGTTGGTCCATCGGTTTTGTGCATTCACCTCATAGTCACAATTACAGTTACTTTATATAATACTCTTATCAATACAAATTTATAAATCCTAGTATCTCTATTAAAGAAAAAAAAAAAAAAATTTGACTAAAGTTTTATTCGGTCATGCCTTTATGAGATAACTATATTTTAAATATTTTATTCTAAAACAAATCTTATAATCATACCAATTCTATCCCAAATATGAAAAAGAAAGAAACAAAGAAAACTATTATATAAATATAGTATCAAAAACCAATAAAAGGAAAGGGAAAATAAAGTCATTATTATTCCTTATTATCTAACTTTTATATTTTAATATTTCATCATTCAACCATTGATAGAAAAGATCCCAAACTAAATAAAATTGTTTATCTTCTTGCTCTCTAATTTCAAAAGTCAATCTACTCATCTCAGCACATTCCAAAATTTTCTTTACAACTTCTTCTTGCAATGGAATTTTCTCATTTTTCCAATTTTTTGCAAATACAATCCTAGCAGCAGTCAATACATTTACAATCAAATATTTCAACTCTTTACTATAAGTATCTGGTAGTATTCCCAATAAAAAAAACTCCGGTTTCAAGTCTATATGCTTCTTTGTCATTTTTTCCAGCCACATGTGGATTTTAGTCCAATATTTTCTAGCATCCTCACAAGTCCACCACATGTGATAGTATGAACCAGGTTTCTGATGACATTTCCAGCATTTTTCGGATTTGTTCTTAAACATTCTTGCTATCCTTGTCGGGGGAAAATGCCACCTGTAAAACATCTTATACAAGTTTTCTTTATAGGCTGTAGACATTGTCATTTTATAATTTTGCGACCATAATTTCTGCCATTTCTCTAAATCAATCCCATATCCAAAATTCCTCCCCCACGCAATCATAGTTTCTTTAACTTGTTCTTCCTCAAGCTTAATTTGCAATAAATAACCATACAATTTTTTAATCACCTTTTCATCAGTACCCATCAAAATCTTATCCAAGTCAGTTTGCTTATCATAAAATCCCTCTGCTTTGGAATCCTCATAGTACTTTGAATATATTTGCAAATATGAAAACCAATTCATCCGTATACCTTGTTCTTCCAATTTTTGCATCGATTTAAGTTCACCCTTTTCATCTAATAATTCCCCATAGTTAACTGTTTGTTCCTTTTTATAGATTATAGGATAAGAAAACGCTTCTATCGTCGATAACCAAACTGGAATTTTCAAATAACACTGTTTTTTTATCTTCTCCCAATTCAACCACAGAGACTCCCGTATATAATGCCTTCTAAAATACCCCTGTGTTTTAGTTCCCTTGTACCATAAAAAAGCATGCCAGCCCAACAACAAATCATGACCTTCTAATGTCAACAATCTGGTTTTCCTTAATGTTATCCATTCTTTAACCCACGTCAAGTTTGCAGCTTGGTAGTACAACTCCCAATTAGGCAGTCCAAACCCTCCTCTAAATCTAGCATCCTGTAAAAGCTTTAACTTTATTCTTGCTTTCTTACCTTGCCATATATACTTCAAAACAATTTTATTTAAATCCTCAAAATATTCTTTTCCAAGCCTAATTGGTATTGTTTGAAACAAAAATAAGACTCTGGGTAAAATGTTCATCTTAATTGTTGAAATCCTTCCTATTAATGACAATTGTAAGTTCTCCCATTTTTTTCAAGTCTTGAGCTATCTGTTGTTTAAGTTTAATATAATTATTCTCCTTCAATGTACTACATCTTGATGTCAAATATATCCCCAGATACTTAACCTTGTTTGTAACTTGAATTTTTAACAGTTCTGCCAACTCTTCCCTTTGTTTCAGCAACATATTCTTTGACAAAATCTTTGTTTTATCTCTATTTATTTTCAAACCAGCCACCTCCCCATAGACCTCTATCTTTTCCAACAGTTTCGAGGCTGTTTCTATAGGGTCTTCCAAGATAAAGACTAGGTCATCTGCAAAGGCTTGTAGTTTAAATTCTTCCTTTTTAATTTTCATTCCTTTTATAGTTTTATCTTCTCTGATATTTCTATTCAACACTTCCAAAGTCAATACAAATATCAAGGGAGAAAGAGGACAACCTTGTCTTGTGCCTTTTCTTATATTAATAGGATCTGTAAATTCTCCCTCCATCATTACCTTAGCTGTTTGTTCATTATAAATTGCTTCTATTGCCTGAATAAATCTTCTAGCAAAGCCCATCTGTTCCATTAAAAGTAACATAAATCTCCAATTCACGTTATCAAATGCCTTTTGAGCATCTAAAAATATCAAAGCCATTTGCTTTTCAGGATGTGCCTCATAGTATTCCAGGGTGTCCAGAATTACTCTCATATTGTCTCTGATGGGAGGAGCTTGCGCCGTGGCGATACGGTCTGCAATCGAGCTCTTCGATTGCAGCCGATATCTCCGCCACTGGCCGGTCCAACGGACCTACGCTGTCCCGTAGGGACAGCCATCGTGAAGAGCATATCCTGAGGATTCCGGGGATACCGCAAAATCCCTGGAGAGCCCGGGTGAAGCTCTTCTTGCCAGCGGCGGAGAGGCAGCCCCCATGCTGCTGAGGCCGGGGCGACTCCAGATGGAAAGAGTTTGAGAAAGAGTTTGTCGGTTGGGTGAGAACTTCTTTTTTTTATTTAATTTTTTGAATTTGGAAAGTTTACTCTAATTATTTGAAGAAACCTGTGTGATTTTTGTTTTGTTTTTTGACAAAATTGATTTAGCGGCGTTTTTTTAGGGAAACGTCAAAGAGAGAATCCATTTTTTTTTCTTTTCTTTGCTTCCGGACTCTATTGTTACTTATTGGATAACTGGACTGTCTTCTTTTTTCTATATATTCATATGTTTTATTCTTCTTCTGGACTTTTTTTTTTTTTTTTTTCTGGGCTAGAGGCTTCTCTTGATTTTGTTTGATTTTTCGGTTTTTGTTTTGTGTATTGCAAGCCGGCTTTCCCTTAAGAGAGGAGGGGGGAAAGTGAGAACTATGATACTTTGTAACACTGCCACCTAGAGGCTCGGAAATATTTAAAAAAAAGAAAAATAGACTCTTCTTCTCAAGGACATCCCCTGATAAGATAGAGGAAAGCACTTTGTGGAATATTATTACAGGTGTCTTTCTGGATATACATGGCTCAGCTTTGAAGCTTGTGGGAAAGAGAAGGGAGTTATAATTAGAGCCTTGGATAATTAAATAGAGTGCAGTGTTGTTGTTTTTTTTTGAGTTCTGCCAACCCCTTCACTAACATCAAGGTCCTGACTTTTAAGCTTGATTTATTTGCAAAGGGAAGCCTCTGAATTTCTTTTTTCTACTTATATTTTATTTTGATTTAACTGATTTTATTTTTTCTTTTGCCTATTTGGATCCTGTTTTCTCTTTTTTCCTTTTCTTTTTTTTTAATGTACATTAGCGGACTATTTCTTTTTCCTTTTTTTAATTGAGGTTTTTTCTTTTTTCTTTTTTTTTTTTTTTCTGGCTGGACTAAGGTGTGGAATCTGAAGAAACTTATTTTTCTTGGTTTTTGTTTTGTTTTTTGTTTTTTCTCTTTTTCTTCTTCCCTTCTTCCTTTTTGGCTTTGTCTTGTTTATTATTATTATTGGGTTTTTATTTTTACTGTTACTTTTTTTTATGGTTTTTTTTTTCTTTTTTTATTGGACTAAGGTCAGGAAGAATTTGAAGAATTTTTTTTTTCTTTTTTTCTTTTTTTCTCTCACTTTTGGCTTTTTTATTGTTGGCCTTTTTACCTTGGATTAAAATTTCATATTTTTTTCTCTTTTTTTTGTGGATTAAAATTTGAAAAAACTTGAAGAGTTGGAACCACTTAAAATGAGTAAGAAATTTATATCTTCGGGTGCCTCTATGTCTGCTTCTGCCTCCCCACCATCTGGACAGCGTTCAATTCAGACATTGTTAAAGCAAGATAAAGAGAAAGAAAAAGAACAAGAAAGAGTATCCTTCCAGATGATTATGCAAGGAATTCAAGATCTTAAGGTAAAAATGGATACTATTGAACAAAGAACAGGTAGGATGGAACAGATGATGGAAAAATATGAAGAGAGACTCCAAAATGTTGAAGAGGGAGGCAAACAAAGAGAGGAGAAAATTGGAAATATCGACAATAGATTAACAGCGATTGAACAAGAAAAAAGTGAGATGTTGAAGTGGGAGTTGGATAGATCAGAATTTTATCTTAGATTCCAAAATATAGAAGAAGAAAAAGGACAAGATTTGGTTGCGATAATGGTAGGAATCTTGGCGGAGGCGCTCGAGATAACAGAAGAGAAGATGATGGATGGAATTGATGAGATATATCGAGTTTTTACAAGATATGCGATGAGAAATAACCTACCCAGAGAAGTTCATATTAGATTTATTAAAAAATCTTTGAAGACACAAATATTGCAAGTAGCAAGAGAGAAGCCACTGAAATACAAAAGTAAAGAAATTTTGGTTTTAAAACAAATACCTAGAAGAGTGAGAGAGATGAGAAGAGAATATCGATTCCTGACTAAAAGGTTATTGGAAAAAGAGGTGTCTTACAGGTGGTTGATTCCAGAAGGATTGATGTTTACGTGGCAGGAACAGAGACATAGAATTGATTCAATTGAGAAAGCAGAACTGTTTTGCGCAGAGGTTTTTGGAGGCAGAGAAGGAGGAGCAGGAAAGGAGGTCCCATCAATTGAATCCCAAGAGGAACAAATGGAGGTTGGAAAAGAAGAAGGTGCAGTAGGTGGACAAGTGGATATTAAAGATCAACGTGAGGCAAGACCCACGAGAGTGGTTAAATCTAAATATAAAACATAATTATGGAAGAAAAAAAATTGATTACAATGAATATAAATGGACTGAACTCAGCTGCTAAGAGAAGGAAGATTTTCCATAAATTAATGAAATTAAGGTTCGACATAATTTGTTTACAAGAAGTTCATATTAAAAAGCAACATGAACAATTGTTATTACAACCAAAATTAGGGAAATTGTTTACCTCTTTGATACAATCCAAGAAAAGAGGGGTGGTTTTATATATTAAAGAGGCCATTCCAGCAAAAATGATTTATACAGATGATGATGGGAGAATATTAATGGTAGAAATAATGGACAATAATAGAAAGATACTTTTGATTGCAATTTATGCACCGAATGATAAACAGGAAGAATTCTATAGAAAATTACATACTAAGACTGCCGAACTTGACTATGCTAATGTAATTATGATGGGAGACTTTAATGGAATTGTGGATAATAGACTTGACTATATTGCAACAACAGTAAAGCATAACAGGAAAACTCTTCCTAAATCCTTTTTTAAAATGATAGATGAATTAACTTTAAAAGACATATGGAGAGAAAGAAATGATAAATCTAAGCAATTTACGTTCTATTCAAATAGGCATCTATCATGGTCCAGACTGGATATGATTTGGATCTCAACAGATTTAATGTCTAGTATTCAAGAAGTAAATATTGAAACAAGTACTTGGGCTGACCATAACCCATTGACAATTGAATGGAAGGGACAAAGGAAAAGATCGAGATGGACATTAAATAATTCTATTTTAAAGGATAAGGAATTTATACAATGGATGGAGAAAGAATTGGCCTTCTTCTTTAAAGAGAACAGAAAAGAAGACACCTCAATACAGAATGTTTGGGACACAATGAAGGCCTATGTTAGAGGCTTGATAATAGACTATACAAGAAAAAAGAACAACAGGAAAAGGCGAACTCTTAAAGCCTTGGATGATGAATATAAGGGACTTGAAAAAGAATTACAGAAAATGCCACACAGAAAAGATGTTAAAATGAAACTGGATATAACTAAACATAAAATGGATTTAATAGAGAAAGAAGAACTGGCACAGAAAATTAGGAATGCTAAACAGAATTATTTTGAGGATGCAAATAAGCCAGGTAGATGGCTAGCATACAAATTGAGAAAGGAGAAAGAGTCGAGGAAAATACCGCAGTTAATAGATGACCAAGGTAAAATTTGTTATGGCAGCAAAGAAAAAAAAGAGATTATTTATGATTTTTATAAGCATTTGTATAAGAAAGAAGACATTGATGAGGAGAAAGTTAAACAATACCTACAGAATGCAAATTTACCTAAGATACCTAAAGAGATTGAAGAAATGCTAGAAAGTAATATAACAATGATGGAGTTAAGTCAAGCACTTAAGAAACAAAATAATGGAAAGGCACCAGGTCCAGACGGGTTTCCTGTAGAATTTTATAAAATCTTTCAAGAATCACTGTGTATTCCACTGTTAGAAGTTATGAATGAAGTTATGTTAAAAAAGATGATACCTAAAACATGGTCAGAGGCTTACATTACACTTATTCCAAAAGAGGAGGCGGACCTACTGCAAATCAAGAATTATAGACCGATTTCTTTACTAAATGCAGATTATAAAATTTTTGCTTCAATATTAGCAGAAAGACTTAAAAAGTACTTGAATAACTTTATTCACCCAGACCAAAATGGGTTTTTGCCAAAGCGACAAATCAGAGGCAATTTTGTTTAACTTTTTCAGCTAAATTGTTTTGAACAAATGTACATTTTTCTCCCAGTGACAGGCACTGAATTCTAAGATAGTCAGCTACCAACAATAGCTCCACTGTGTGGGTTGTATGGCATGTGATCACATCTTCCCATTCCTCTTCTTCCTTGAGCATGCAGGGATGATTGTAGAAGGACTCATTTAAGAAATAGGACTTAGTGATGTCTGCAGCATATCAACAGCAGTTTAGGAAATGAAGCTGAGAAAGAAAAGTGGGAAGGGAAGGGAAGGGAAGGGAAGGGAAGGGGGGAGAAAAGAGGAAGAGAAGGAGAAAGGGAAGGGATTTCCAAAACTATGTGTCATGCACCTAATGAGGTCATTTTAAATTAATTTTGACCCTGCATTTAGCTGACGCCACTTGTTGACACGCAAAACGTATTAGAAAGACAGAGGCATTCACTGTAATGAAAGCTCTCGTTTGACTCATTCTCTCTCCGAACATGAGCAAAATGATTAAGTCTGCATAATTAAGTCTGCACACAGGAAAGGCATATTTCCAGGCTGTAATCTGAGGATGCGGAAGATACGCTTGGGCTGAATTGGCTCCAACATCTGTTTCACAGGACCTGAAAGCACTTCGAATCCAGCCATGGGCAATCCAAGGAACAAGGGCAAAGACGAGGTGACCTGCATTTTCCTACAGGCTGTGAAACAACTGTACATGGCTGAATCCAAACACTGAACTCCTGGCACTGCATAGCCTCCCTTTCAAGCCCTGCCCTGGTTCTCCCAGGCCTCTTCAAAGTGGCTTTTTTCCAGATGTGTCAAGCAGAGATGGCAGAAGACCCTCAGACTCTCCACTTGTATAGAATAACAGACTGGAAGGTACCTTGTTCTAGTCCAAGTCCAAGCAGAAGGCCCTATACCACTCTGGACAAATGGCTGTCAAGCTTCATCAGACTCTTCACTGAAGTTTAGAGCCATCTACCCCCAGAGGGTGTGCCCTGTTGGCACACAGAATTCAAAGGCTTTACAAAGCTCTTATGGTCCAGCTTTATGGTCAAATTGATCCCTATTATCTTGTTTGATAGCCCTGGGTAGTATAGATGTATCTTCATATGTCCCAAAGGTGTTATTTTCTTTTTCCAATTGGCAACTGGATTTTCTGTTTTTTTCTTTCAAAACATTTTGCTTCTCATCCAAAAATCTTCTTCAGCTGTGACTGGATGGTGTGGTTTATCCTCCTTGCAGACAGCTGGTCATTTGCATCCTTTTAGAGAGCATTGAGGCTACTTGGAGGTTTATCTGTGTCCTCAGGGTCACCAGAGTAGTGCAAGTGGATGCGAAGCCTTCTTGGAACTGTTGAAACCAGGACCAGGATGACTGAGACTCTCTATAGATTTCTTCATAATAGTCCTCTCCAGCCTACAATTTGCTGGTTCCTGCCTCACCAGATGGAACTTTTGCCATTCCTGTAACCATTGAGAGCCTTATCCTCCATGGGTTCATCCTTTTCAAAGTTGTTTAAATGTACACCTCCCATCATATGGAATGGATCCCATCATATGGTGGGCTGCAACCAGTTTAATAACTGGTTCTGTGAGTGCATGCTTTGCACTGAAAAACACAGAAATATAGGACAGGATAGGGTGGGGCCAGCTGATCACTGGAACTACCGGTTCATTAGAACTGGTCCAAACCAGCAGGAGCCCATCACTGGATTTCACTTTGCTTTGCTTCCTGTAAGAACCTTTGGGGGTCTCTCAGGATGTTACAGAATGTGAGGGAGCCAAGCTGTGAAGTTGAGCCAAGAAATCTGTAAAAGGTAGCCAAGAAAGTTGCAGCTGTAAAGATACTTTGATTTGTTAAACCACCTAATTTGCTGACGCAACTGGTTCTTCTCAGTCTTCAAAGACAGTCAAATGCAGTTGTTGATTTAGAATGAGCATTGGTGTTCTTTGGGGAGGTATTGTGTCGACACAACTACAGCAAGCCTGCAATTTGTTGCCAGGGTTCTCAAATGTATTTTGTGCTAATTGATAGCTAGATAACACGATAGAGTGACATTGTTTGTCACGCTTCAACATCTAAATGGTCCTTTCAATGTTATTATTTTAGCAAGGCAGAAATTTATTAATTAGTATTTGTTGAGAATTATTGAGTCTATCTGCACCTCTATAACTGTCTGGTTTGGTTCTGCAATCCAACAAGACAGACATAGACTTCAAAGAGTAATTAAGACTGCAGAAAAAACAATTACTACCAACCTGCCTTCCATCGAGGAACTGTATAGTGCATGAGTCAAAAAGAGGGCTGTGAAAATATTTAGACTCCTCACATCCTGGACATAAACTGTTTCAACTCCCACTGCACACCAGAACAACAAGACACAAGGACAGTTTTTCCCTGAACGCCATCACTCTGCTAAACAAATAATTCCCTCAACACTGTCCAACTATTTACAAGTCTGCACTACTATCACTGTTAATCTTCTCATCTCTCCTTAACACCCATCCCCTCCCACTCGTGGCTGTATGACTGTAACTTTGTCGCTTGAATCTTTATGATTTATATTGACTGTTTCCTAGTATGATTTGATTGCTTATTGTACCCTATGACTATTATTAAATGTTGCACCTGATGACTCTTGATTCTTGAAGAATGCATCTTTTCTTTTATGTACACTGAGAGCATTTGCACCAAGACAAATCCCTTGTGTGTCCAATCACACTTGACCAATAAAGAATTCTATTGTATTCTATTAATTAAATTCATTTGCCATTCATCTCATTTTGAAAGGGCTCTGGGCAGCTTACAGCATAAAACATTAAAATCATCAGAAAGAAATATTCCTAACCCAATAAAGTATCCAATTAAAAAGAAATTGTATGCTTATTGTTTGTTTTAAAGTATTGAGCCTGCTACAAAGAAGATGGTTCAACCTATTCCCTAGAGCACCAGAAGGCAAGGCAGGAAGCAATGAATGGGAACTAACCAAGGAGAGGACCAACCTAGAACTAAGGAGAAATTTCCTGACAGTTAGAACAATCAACCAGTGGAACAGCTTGCATTCAGAAGTTGTGGGTGCTCCAACACTGGAAATTTTAAAGAAGAAACTGGACAGCCATTTGTCTGGAATAATGTAGAGTTTCCTGTTTGACCAGCAGGTTGGACAAGAAGGCTTCCAAGGTCCTTCCAACCCGGTTATTCTGCAATTTTAAATACAGCAGCAGCAGCAGAATTATTTTGAAAGCATTTATCAGAAAGGAAATTAGATAAATCAATAAAGGAAAAATTATAACAACTATGGGACAAGTATGATCTGGATGACTGAGAATCTCCATAGAGGTTTTTTTTTTTTTTTTAAGATTTATACCTCTCGTGCAAAACTTTTCTCAGTGAGGATATGTGTTTTTTGTGAGTTGATGATCAAGTATCTCAAAGACTGTTGGCAAATATTTCTTTATTAGCAGATTAATTATACTTTCTGCCTACTCAAGCCGCCAAGAGAAGTATCATGGAACACTAAATAAATCTTAAAGTGGATTTCATACCAACTGAAATGAAATAATGGTTAGAGCAGAGGTGGTATTCAGCAGGCTCTGACCAGTTATGGAGAATTGGTAGCAGAAATTTTGAGTTGTTAGTAGGACTGGCAAGTACCACCTCTGACTGGAGATTTTACAGTATCCTTCTCCTGTAGTACCAGTAGTAAAAATTTGTGAATCCCACCACTGAGTTAAAGACTCATTAAGATAAAACACAAAAACTGGATTGATGGCTAAAAAGTTAGAAAAGAGTTCTGGAAAATTATTTCCATGCAAGATAAGCGAGGCAAGATTATTATATTAAGAAAGATAGAAAGATTCATCATTGAGGGATGGTTGGTGAAATCGACAGAACTTGCTGAGATGGACGAACTGACTTCTTTGCTTAGAGACAAGTCATTACATTCGTCAATGACTGGAAACCACTTATGGACTTTTTGCATGAGGAAGACAATGACTTTGGGATTTATAGTTTTGAAGTTTAGAAAAAGTAGGCTGTTAAGATATTGAGATTTAAGAGCTGACAACCTGGTGTAAGGCTAATGCAATGTAAGGCTGAAGAAATGTAAGGCTGATGCAAGAAGGATGAATCAGCAAAGGTGTTGCCCTTTTAAGACTATGTATGTGTCCACAGAGGTTTTACCACTTTAAGAGGTGTTTATATAAGGCAGCCATTAGAGGGTATATTTCTCTCTTCTTGTGTCCTGTCTCCATTGTAGAATTCTCCGTGTAGACATAAGAAGATTGATTGCTTGTCAGGTGTTTGCCTACCACATATATTTTTGTATATGTCTTGTATATAAACCACTGTTAATGTCTAAGCCTCTGTGTGTGTGTTTTGCTCCTGGGTTGTCTCTCAATAACAGTCGCATTACAAACACTCTGACATAGGCTATGGAAAGAAGGGAAATATAATGAAACTGGACAGAGTGGTTTGATTTGAAATGAGGGTATGAGAACTAGGCACATTAAATATTCACATCCTTTGATGAAGCTGTAAGGAAAACTGGTTTTTTTATTTAGTTTTTTTATTTACTTTTTTTATTCTGCTTTTATTTAGTATGGTTATGAACATACATAATACTCCTTCATCTTCCTATTTTCCCCCTACCAACAACCTTGTGAAGTGGCATGGGCTGAGAGAGGGTAACTGGCCCAAAGTCACCCAGCTGACCTTCATGACTAGAACTCACCATCTCCTGGTTTCCAGCTTGTTACCAATGGGCTTCCAATCCTTATTCCTAATCTCGCTCCTCCTGTGATTGTTTCTAATGGGGCTGGACTGGAAAGATCTCCTTCACATGTGTCATGTTGGAGGGTTGAGAGGAGAGTGAGGTTTATTTGGTCTTTGTGAGTCATCTGCCCGACCAAATGGCAGTACCGTTGCATTGTGTAATAGATTCCAGAGCTGGGGAGGGTGTGAGAAAGTTGTTATGGAGGAACTTGGAGAGGAGATTTCACACCCCATGGAGTGAGAAAGAATCTCAAAATAATCCCACTTTGACTGTATTTCACATAGGATGGTGAGAACAGAGATTAACTCTGAGAGCTTTTGGGGTTCTATTGCTATGCTCTAGAATAGGGTCTGGAGGAGATACACCTGCTGAACATTAAGGAGCATGAACTGAGGGCATCCGAACTGAGGACATCCTTTTCAAGATCTGTGTCCAAGAACCTTGGTTTAGTCTTCTTCAGGACAGATACCTCTGAAGCAAACATTTTAAACTTTGTAGATAACATCATATCTTATTCATCCTCACTTGGAAGTCCTATTTGTTTCTGAGCAAGCATGCCTTAAATAGTGAGATGTTCTCTTGAGCCTTAGTCATATGCCAGGAAAATGGCAATAAAGTTTAGCTATGGCAATATTTGCAAGGCTGACTGAGATAAGATATTTGGAGTTCAGCAAGCCCTTGAAATACATTATATAAAAGCTGAGGATTTTATTAAATGAGAGAGGAAATGAATGCAAGGCCCTTAGTGACATTAAGCATGAACAACATGATCAGTCAAAGTAATAAGAGATACTGAAGGACAACCGAGAAGTGAAGCTTTTTGTGGATTTGTATGAGTTGATGAATAAGCCTGAAACACGTTAAAAAGCAATTTATATTTAATTTTCAACTCTTCTAGTCCTCAAGTCTGTGAAAAAAAGAATTGAGCCTGGTTACTGCATGAAGAACAGAGACTGCATAAAGAAGAGTAGCAGAGCTGCCTGTTTTAGGCACTCTTTAAAAAAAAGGGAATAGCAATCCCAAAGCTATATCCCCAGTTGCTCACCCTACAGGAAAAGTTTAGGAAGATGCCCCAAATTTCTGCCTCCCCGATATTTCCCCATTTATAACATCGGTGATGAAGCAACCGTCAGTCAATGGAGAAAGGCAGGTTTCCTTGAAACATCTTACATCAGGGGTGTCAACCCTCGATTTCATCAAGGGGCGCATCAGGGTTGTGTTTGACCTCAGGGGGCTGCAGTGGGTATGGCCAGGTTGGGTATGGCCAGCTCGGTGTTACTTGTGTCGATAGTGCCTCAGGTGACCCAAACATTATGCCAGTGAAAACTGTCCTGAGCTCCGTTTTTGGCTGAGATGGCCTCCTGCAACCCTCTGCGTGCGGCACTCCCAAGCTGCATTTTCACTGGCCAGCAGGTCCTTCACTGTTTCCAGGGCAGCCCTGCAGGCCAGATCTAAGCACCCTGTGGGCCAGATTCAGCCCACAGGCCTTGAGCTTAACACTCCTGGCTTACATCTTGTGATCTTCAAGATCATCAAACTAAAACCTGTGCCTATCCCCTGCCAAATCCAGTCTAAACATCTGACCGACTGTGTGAATAACTATAATAATAAGGACAATTGTTAAAAAAACTATTGTTTAATACTATTTCGGATGGCTCCCTGCTGGCTTCAAGCTGGGTCTAACTCAAAGTTGAACTCTGGTAAATAATGGACTGTAGTTAGATCAAGGTCCCCCACCCCCACTCCCACTCCCCCGTTCCCACACCCACGAACCCCGCGAGGTGACCCAGTTGAAGGCCCAGTCTCAGGCATTTATGCCAGCGAGGTCGCCGACGCCATCAAGGCCATGAAAAACGGTAAGGCAACAGGACCAGACGACATCCCTGCCGACTTCTGGAAAAAGGCACTACCGGGCTCAGCATTGTGGCTGTGCGAGCTGTTCAACAACATCGTCTCCACGGGAAAAGTGCCACACGACTGGTACCGCAGCACCACTGTTCCGATCTGGAAGGGAAAGGGCAGCCCAGCGGACTGCTCCAACTACAGACCAGTCAGGTTACTGTCACACACTATGAAGAACTTTGAACGCGTCCTTGATAAGCGCATTCGGGACATCGTCGACATCAGCGTCAACCAGGCTGGATTCATCAAGAACTGCGGCACCACCGACGCCATCTTCGGTGTGCGGATGCTGATGGAGGCTCACAGAGAGAAGAAAATCCCGCTCCACACCGCCTTCCTAGACTTGGAAAAGGCCTTCGACCGAGTCCCGCACGATCTCATCTGGTACGCACTGCGAGATCACGGCGTGCCTGAGCTGCTCGTACAATGGGTCCAACTCCTATACAGATGTCACAAAAGCCATGTAAAAGCAGCAGCTGGGATATCAGAGGAGTTTAATATTACCGTCGGCGTACACCAGGGCTCTGCTCTCTCACCACTGCTGTTCATTCTGGTGATGGACACAATTACACACGACCTGTACACGCCCGCCCCATGGACGCTGCTCTACGCCGATGATGTGTTCCTGGCCAACCTGTGCAAGGCTGAACTCGAGCACCGAGTCCAACAGTGGCACGACCGCCTCGAGCAGTTCGGGCTCCGGCTGAACCTAAAGAAGTCCGAATACCTGACCACTGACAATGAAATGACAGGCTCCATCCACGTGAACGGGCAGGAGCTACCGCGCGCCTCCACCTTCAAGTACCTGGGAACTACTCTTGGGGAAAAAGGCCTACTACAAACTGAGGTGGCAGCCAGGATCAATGCAGCGTGGGGCAAATGGAAGTCCGTCACGGGCGTCCTCTGTGACAAGAAGATGCCGATGCGCCTGAAGGCGAAAATCTATAACTCTGTGGTGCGCCCCGTGGCCATATACGGCGCAGAGTGCTGGCCGACGACCAAAGAAGTCGAAAGCAGACTCCAGATAATGGAGATGCGAATGCTCCGATGGTCGGTAGGCCTCACCCTACTCGATCGCGTCAGGAACGAAGAAGTGCGTAGACGGTTCAACGTTGTGCCCATCCCCACGGTCATGAGGCAGTCCCGGCTACGATGGTTCGGCCACGTGAGCCGCGCCAAGGAAGAATCCATCATCAAATCTGTAATGAAGGTGACTGTCGGAAGAGCGAGACTGCGTGGTAGACCTAAACAACGCTGGATGGACACGATCAAGGCCGACCTAGAGATCGCGAAGGCAGACCCGACACACGTGGCAGACAGAGAGGTGTGGAAGCAGTACTCAAGGACATTAGCGGACCTCGCCCGAGCGTGAGACAAACGCTGAAGAAAAAGAAGAAGAAGAAGAAGAAGAAGTTAGATCAAGGTCTGAGTTGTTTGGAGTTTGCAGTTAACAGCAAACCTTGCTTATGACATTATCCATGAATTTTTTTTATGCAAGGGAAGTTTTTATAATTTCCTGTATGAAGACTTCTCTTCTCAGTATTATTACTTGATGGTTAATGTTTTTATTAAAAGCAACTGGTTTATTTTGCCAGATACAACTATATACAGTAGAGAGGTTAGTGTCATGCTCCTGTCAGACTTTTAATCTGAGGAGGAAGCTGGACAGCTGACAGGTAATGGAAGTGTGGTCCCAATGGCTGTGGAGGAGGTTGGGTAAGGGTAATGTCCCCAGCTGGGCAGAGCAGGGAAGAGATAGAACAAGGGAGAGGGAGTTCAGAGGAAGAACCAGGCCTACCCCCTCTTCAACCTAGGGCATGCAGGGAGGAAAGGAGAAGGGATCAACGTGGGTTGCATGGCTTATGGGGGAGGAAAAGGTCCTAATTCCCTTCATTAGCCACATATGGGAAGACAGTTGCTAAGAAAGGCAAGTTGCGTGTGGCAGGCTGCTGGGAGCAAAGGTGACTTTATCCTGTGTTGTTGTGGCTTATCTATGTTCCTCGCATCTTCCCAGCTGTGTGAGCTTTGCCGTGCCTTCAAGTCTGAAATTCTTGCTCCTGTCCTGCCAAACTAACTACTTCAGTTTGGCTTCTTTGGACTTTAAGTTACAGTTTGTGTTGACCATGTTTTGGACTTAATTTTCTGCAGTCAAAGGCTGTTCCTAGGAGAGTTTTTCTCCAGCCAGAAGGTAACCTGGGCATTGGGAGCAAAGTTGGAGATAATAAAGGGACTCTTATTGCTTAACTGACTGTGTTGCCTTTGTGCCATGCCCCTTTGGGTCATCACAGGTTTGGGTGGTAAGCACTATCCCCATTAGTGATCAATTATTCTAGGTGTGTGTTCAGTGATCTACCATCTTCACTGTCATCACCATGAGTGGGGGTGGGGGAAGCAAATTTGTAATTTCCTGAGCTGGTTTCCAAGTTACAGTAGGGTTTCTTAACAGCACTGCATGTAGCAATAAAGGTACATCCTGATTGTAATGTGTTAGATATTTTCCCTAGATTTTCCTGGCTAATTCCATATTGCTTCTGCATAATGTAATGTTGATGCAGTGTCGTTATAATTGCCAGTCACATGACAGTGAGAAAATTGATCTCTGAGGAGGAAAACAGAGAAAAGAAGCACTCAAACACAATCTGACTGCAACCCATTTGGATGCTGAGCATTGCTAGAAAGGCTTGTTGCAGCCTTGTTCGGGGGTCTGTGTTTTTACAAGAAACTACCCCCCCTCCTTTGCACTGAAAGAGTATTGAAACAAAGTGAAATAAACTCAGTGTTTGTCCAAGTGTGCAAACACATTTACACACAGAAGAGTGAGGGGGGTTGTCTTATTAAGATTTCTGTTCATTTGGACAATTCTACCCTAAGTTCAGGATGCACATTTCATGTGCCAAAGTTGGCAATGGAGAGAGATAACAGCCATGTTGGCCTGTTGCTCTTTGTACATGATTAAAGGTTAGGAACAAGGAGCTCTTCATTCGGAGCACATCTGACTGTCAGCTCACCTAAATTGTATTAGGCCTCTGTATGAACTAAGACATGGCTCTATTGTCTTGTGACATTTGCAGGGTTCCAACTTCTGCTGCGCAGCTTCCAAGAAGCCATCAGAAAGAATGTCTCATTACAAGGACTCCTCTGCTAGAGAGGGGGGAAAAGGACAAACATTTGCCCTTGCTGTAAATATCTATGAAAATGTATTTGGTTGCTAAAGCCTGCTTGTTTGGGAAATATCATACAAAATGCAAACATACAAAAGATTCCATTTGTCGGACAAATACCAGATACAAACCCAAAAGAAACTGAATAATGGATGGAACAAACTGAACAAGAACACCTGCCTATCTCAGATCTTTGGGAAGGACTTGATAAATGGACATCTTAATTGTTGTTGTTGTTAGCCATGAAATCCATCGCGTGTTCAACCCATCGCGACCCCATGGACAACATTCCTTCAGGCCTTCTTGTCCTCTACCATCCTCCGGAATCCATTTAAGCTCACACCAACTGCTTCACCAAGACAAATTCCTTGTGTGTCCAATCACACTTGGTGTCATGCCCCTGTTGGAGACTTACTCCGAGGGAGAGGAGGAACAGCAGACAGGGAGTGGAAGTGTGGCTCCGGAGGTTGTGGAGGAGGCTGGGGAAGGGCACATGCTGGCTGGGCAGTCAGAGGAGGACCCAGGCCCATTCCTTCTCCATCCTAGGGCACGCAGGGAGGAAAGAATAAGGGAGAATCGTGAATGGCGTGGTCTACGGGGGAGGAAAGGGCCTTGATCCTCTTCATGGGCTGCAGCTGTGAGAACTGATTAAAAGGACAGACTGTGCATGATCCAGTGCTGGGAAAAAAAACGTGAAAATATTTATAGTCTGTTCATTCTTATCTGAGTTTGACAGTGTGTGTTCTGATATCTGTGGATGTCTTCATGCCCTCATCTTGCCTGGTTCCCTTAATTGCTTCAGTGTGGTTTGTGTTGTTCTTTTTCTATTTAAAATGTATAGGTATTTTTAGTTTAAATGACATTTCCTCCTTTTTGCAAGTGTTTGTGGGGGAGTTTTTTGTCTCCAGTCAAGGATATTTGGAGCTTTGAAGCCAAGCTGAAGGAATTAAAGGGACTTCGCCTGTTTTTGTGCCTGTGTTGATTTTGTATCCCACCCTGGGTCATCATACTTGGCCAATAAAGAATTCTATTCTATTCTTATTCCTCTATTCTATTCTATTCTATTCCTATAATCTATTCTTATTGCTCTATTCTATTCTATTCTATTCAGTAACTCCACCCATCCACCTCATTCTCTGTTGTCCCCTTCTTCTTCTTTTGCCCTCAATCGTTCCCATCATTAGGCTCTTCTCCATTCAGTCCTTCCTTCTCATTAGATCAGATACTTCCCAATTATGCTTTTTCAAAAGGCAACTGGGCTTCCTTTGTGTCTCCTTGAAGATACTTTGCTTGTCATTCAAGAAGCTTCTTCAGTTCTGTTGGAGAATGGAAGGATTTATATTCCTTGCAGTCATCTGGTTGTTAGCACTCTTTCTAAGAGTCCTTCCATTGTCCATCATTCAGTCAGAACTGAAGAAGTTTTTTGGATGAGAAGAAAAACATCTTCTAGGAAAAACAAAGGAAGTCCAGGTACCTTTTGAAAAGTCACCTTTGGGACAACCATGATCTGGATGACTGAGAATCTCCATAGGCTGATAGATGGACAAAAATACCAGATCCACTCTAAACATCTGGCAACCAGCCATAATGAATTGAGAAGAGCACAATAAAGACAAACTGATGCTCAAGAAAAACTAATCCCAACCTAATATTCTCTACTACAGATTAATTACAATTCTCAACCTTACTGGCAACCATACCTGAGCATGGTAGGTCGGCCACTCTCTATTTTGGGATCTGCTTCTTCCATTTGCATCTAAACCCTTTATCAGGTGCCCACTAGAAAAGTTGGCACATTCTATGTTTTACAATCCAGAGCTGCCCAATTCAAGCAAGTTAATAAGATAATGAAGTAAGAGACTATTACACTGTACTAATGCCTATTTTGCATCTACCTGTATATTTTGCATCTACCTGTATATTTTGCATCTACCTGTATATTTTTGCATCTACGTGTATATTTTTGATATGATCAAATGACTAAATCCATAACGTTTCTGTTCCACAACATGGAATCCATTTATTACAAATAGGTTGCCAGAGGAACTGGGATTTGTCCTGGGCCATGAAGAACTCCTTAACATTCACCCTCCAGAAAGGATACAAGTGGGCTGACCTTTTATATTCAAGACCATTTGTAATAGAATGCTTTCATCCATCCTCCTCCTCTCTTCTTCTTTCTTTGTCAAGCCACTCGTATTTCAAACACCCTTTACCAGCAATTTGGTAATTGCAGCCCAATTTACAGCTGTGGAGTAAGATGGTCCTCACTTAGTTAATAGTGCCGTTCTTTGCTTTTCTATTGAGAAAATATTGAAAACACATCATTACATGATACATAATGGAAGGAAAGTATTCTATCACAAGCAGCGGATTTGTTTTCCCTGCAGAACTGGAGAAATGAAATCTGTAGTTTGTGGGTTAAGAAATATATATATATAAGTGGAAGCCTCAGTCTGCATCTATTTCCTCCTGCTTCATTAGCTAAAATCACTGTGTTTACATTCAGTTTACTGCTACGGTCCTCATGACAAAGAGACTTTACAGCTTTTTTGAGTTTGGGCAAGCAATTCTCTCCCTTGGTATTGCAGCACTCAGAGATCTTGCATCCATCTGTGAGACAATTTTCACAACTGAGAATCCAGATCATATCCTCGACGTTGCGTTCTGGTCCAGGCGGGTTCCTCCTGGAGCAGAAAATTAAAAACATGGTAAAGGAACCCAGAAATAACTCAGGAAGGTTTTATGCATGTTAAATGTATCACTGAACTTTGTATGTAGAAAAGATGCTTTTCCTTTTCCTTTAAAATAACTGCCACTTACTGAGGTCACACCTGGTATATTGAGTGAAGCCTTTTCCATCTGACAATCATAGTTTCTGGCTTCACACAGTATGGAAACCAGGCCAATTCTGCCTTATTGAACAACAACACTGGGTTAGTGTATAACCTAGGAATGTATATTATGTTAAATTTATATAATCCAGATTGGAAAGCGTTTTCCAGGGAATCAGAAATGGGATTTACAGCTACAGTACAGCTGAAAATGCTAAACCTTTTGTAGGATGTTAGCACCCTTCCCTCTCCTAGAAAAATGAAATATCCTGGGAAATATTAAAAAGGCAGGATATTTCCCCTAAAAAAAGTAAACAGAAGCAGAAACTCACCTCAGAGGCAGAAAATCAGCCCCACCCCACCTTTGCTAATGGGCCATTAAGGCCTAGGCCAGAGTACTCTACGTAACAAAGGCCTCTACCCATCTCACCACCTGGCCTGGGAAGATTGCATCAGCCAGCACTCAGGTGAAGCCATGCGGTCCAGAGAAAGCCTACAAAGTTAGCTAAGACCCCGCCCCTGGGAGTCTGACAGCCAATGGGATACATTTCTTACACAGGAACAGGAAACACTAAGGTGGGGCCCAACAGAGGGTATAAAACTAAGGGACTATCAGCATCTTTGCCCTTCACCCAACATCTTGAAGCCTGTGATTGTCCTTTTCACTTTGGCGCTCCAAGCCACGTGGTCCTGCTGTCCACCATTAAACCGTCTTTCCAAACAGCCTCCATGTTTCCAGTGTCTTTTCCTCCACTTGGAACTGAACCCAGAAGGATATTTCTTCTAACACTTTCTGTCCAAAAGATGCATTCTGTCATCAATTGTATCTTCAAAGTTTCTGAGATGATTTCCCAAAGCTTTTTCTAACAACAGGAATTTTTTAATATAAATTTTATTTGGGTTTTCACAAAAACATAATACAAATAAAACATCTTTTTTTGAGAATAGCATGATCCCGGGTTATCACTTCCCCATACAGTCACAAACTCAATTTTATATTCATCTTTGTGTTCTATTCCATATCTTACTACTATTTTAACATTTTCCCCATAATTTTTCCCCTCCCTTGGTTTTCTCAACTTTATTTTTAATTATCTCATATCTAAATTCAATTATATGTCTTTTTCTAAATTTCAATGTCTTTCTAATCACTATATTTATACTTTCGTCTGTCTTGTTTCAATTTCTTATTGTCTTTTCTCATTAAACAAATTTTCCCCTGTACTTACTAATTGGAGTATGACACATTTATATCTTTTACTTTTATCCATTCAGCTCTTATTTAAACTTCAATTTATGCCTTTAAAATTATAACATTCAATATAGTACATAACTTCCAGTCGAATTATGCTTGGTACATTCTTAAAATACACACTATGTTCTTAAATATATAAGACCCAGCCCATGACCCAGGTCATTATGATCCAGGAGATTACAACACAAGACCCAGGATGTCAAAACAATAGAATTCAGAAGGTCATCACACAGCCCATTACCCAGGTCGTTACAACATAGGAGGCTGATAGACACACATCCAATACCTCAGCCACACATGTTCTTACGGAAAAGCCAGCCAATCTGCAAACATCAACTCCATTAACCAATCAAGAAATGACAATACAGCCAACCTTCCCACCAGTACAAATAGGGAGATGATCACGCTTTGCTCACAGAAGCACGAAGCCAAAAGCACCAGCCAGACGATGGCGAGTGGGACCTCGTCGAAACGTTGCCAAGATATTCTCAAACTTACACGTGAAAAGACCCGAACATGCCAAGACCTGCATGTATGTATGTATGTATGTATGTATGTATGTATGTATATATATATTGTCTTAAGTTTTCGCAGGTACTTACATATATGGTATTCAGCTTTGTTCGGGTATTTTCCCACGTCATTATAGTTGTGCTTTTAAAGTTGTAGCAATGTTTTGGCAGAATCTCATCTGCCATCATCAGGCTTCTATATTGTGTTCATCTGTGAGTCAGACGGCTGTGAAAGTCTAACTCACAGACGAACACAATACAGAAGCCTGATGATGGCAGACGAGATTCTGCCGAAACATTGCTACAACTTTAAAAGCACAACTATAATGACATGGGAAAATACCCAAACAAAGCTGAATACCATACATGTAAGTACCCACAAAAACTTAAGAAAACTTATATATATATCTTTAAAAATAGTAAATAAAACACTCATTCCGTTCCAATCCAATTCAATCATTAATATTAGTTAGAATCTTAATGTTTTTAACAATTCTTTTCAACTGAATATCATACTTCCTTGGGAACGCTTATAAATTTTCCATAATTAATTTTTTTTTTCATATTTCTCTTCACTTATATTTTTATAGATCATTAATAATAATTAAAATGTTCCCATCCTTTCCTAATTTCATTCTCTCATTCTCTTTATTTCATTTATTTATTAACAAACATTCCATTGCATTACCATAAGTATTTTATCCATCATTTTAATCATACATTGTGTCATATTTACTAAATTATTTCTATTTCTAATACAACAATACTATCTTATGTACCTTTGCAGAATCTCTTTTTCAATTAAATTTTCACTTATTCTCTAAATAGGCTTATACTTTCAATCCTTATGCATTTTCCCTGTTTCTCTATATCTTGTTTCTGTCTTTTATAATTTCTCTTCCTTTCCTTCTTCCCCCTCTTCTTCTCCCTCCCCTTTTTGCCTGCTTGTCTCTCTACTTCTAATTCTCATTTCTGTAATCCTCTCTTCTGTGCTTCCTAATATTGTAATTATTTTTGAAACTATTCTTTTTTTGTTGTTGTTTTTTCAGATCTTAAATTTTTCACTCTCTTCCCCCCTTCCCTTTCTTTTCCCCACATAGAAATACGTGGTCATTGAAGATGGCTTCTTCTTTGTCCCAACCTTCTTGTTCTACAAGCATTTCTTTTTGTTTCTCATAGTTCCAGATTTCCATTTCTAAAAATTGAAATACAAAGCCAAAAGAACCTCTTCCTTCTTGTGCATCTTCTTTCTGTTTTTTTAAGTTCCATTTTTAGTTCTTCTAAAAGTGATGCCATTTTAAACACTTTCAAGCAACCAGCCGATTGATTTTAGTCTTTTAAATCCAATAGACAACAATTCAAAAATCACCAAGTAATCCAAATAATCCAAAGCTGTTTCTTCTTGCTTCTTTTTTCCACTTTCTCTTCCTGGGGTTCTATTATTTTATTACAAAGTTTCAGTTAGAATGTGTCTTTTAGGAATCTTGTTAAGGTTTCACTGTAAGTTCCTTTTAGTTCCAGGCAGTCTCCTCCATTTTTCCAGATCCCGCCCTTTTATTCTTTCCTTTTCTCTCCTTTCCTGCTTTTAAAGGTTTTTGAGTATCCAAAAGTCTTTATTATCCCTTTGACATTTTATTTTCAGCTTAAATGCCTATTGATGTCAAAGTGGATTTTTGTTAATTTCTTACTTAAATCTCTTAGCTGTCAGTATAAGGAAGGGAAGGGGAAAAAAGCCAAATCCTTTCCCTTCCCTCTCTCCTTCGCTGCCTCAAAGTTTTCTTTGGGAACAATGTTTTTTTTTATAGTTCAAATTCCAGGGTACCTTGTATTGTTGCTTTTTCAGTTCAACCCAGTCAACCAAAACTTTCTCTTCTTATCTTCCTCCTGCACATTCTTTTTCAGTCGAGTTCTTCTTTGAGGTGGCCATTTCTGACCACCACTGCAACCGCCTTTGGGAAAGGGAGTAATGGCCAGCTGAGGAGGAGAGATGTGGCTCTCCTCGACCCTGCTGGTGGTCTCCCCACTCTTCACCATCTCTACGGGATGGCTTAGCCCCAAATTCAGCTGGCTCAGGGCACTCCGGTGGTGAGCACAGATCAAAACCGCGCACGATCACGGATTCAGTCTGTTGCTGAAGAAGCTCAAACTGGAAGTCCCCTAACAACAATATTGATGTACTTGCACATGTTTGTAGATAAAGGACAGTGATGAAATAAATTAACTAGGAAGGAATGCCAGCAAATTATCTTGTCCTTTCTAGTTTTATTTAATTTATTTTTTTGTAAACATACTGTAGATTAATTATAAGACCAGTTATCTGTAACTCTAACTCCAGAATCCTATCCAGAATCTTCTAGAATTAAGGTTACTAGATCCAAGAACCCTTCAAGAAGGCAATGACAAAAAGACTTTAAACCAGAGATATTTTTATTGGGTATTTTACCAGAAATATGTAGTAGATAAATGAAATATTTGATTGTAAATGTATTAACAGCAGCCAGAATTGTGTTTGAGAAAAATTGGAAAAATGAGAAAATACCAATGCAGGAGAAAGTCATTAAGAAAATAATGGAAAGTGCTGAAATGAGTAAATTGACATTTGAAATTAGAGAACAAGAAGATAAACAATATACAAAATATGGGATTTATTTTATCATTGGTTAGATAAAAAAATATGGAAATGATATATCTTAGATAACTTTATAATACAAGGATAATAGAATTATAGAGGATATAAAATAAGGATGTATTATTATTGGATGGATTTATGATGAGGTATTGAATGTTATAATATAAATTAATCCAAAACGTTGAATGTCTCGCATAAAATGATGGAATAATAGTTATAGTCAAATAAATGATTCACACACACACACACACACACACACACACACACACATATACTAGATGGCTAATATGATAATTTATACAAACTATAAGTGAGGACTATGGAGATGAAGCATAAAAGACTTGAAACCAACCAACACACTGTATGTAACTGGAAGATGGTTTTATGTTTTGTTTGTCTATGTTTGTTTAAAATAAAAAAAATGTAACTAAAATAAAAGGCCACAGGTGGAAAATGCATGGAGCAGGGAGGCTGTGGCACATGTCAAGAGGGCCACAGAAAAGCCCTGTACATTATATTCCAAATATTGCCTTGTTACACCAGTAAGTGGTGCAGTGGCCTAGAGGTGGAGCTCTCACCTCACAATCAGGAGGCTGTGAGTTCGATCCTAGGTAGAGGCAGATATTTCTCTCTCTGGGCTCGTTGAGAATATATCTGCTGAATATAACTCCACATTGGTGACAGGAAAGGCATCCGGCCAGTTGCCCTGACTTCACCCCACCAGTGATTATGGGGGTCATTAGAAGGAGATGATTGCCTGGTTGCACCAGAAAATGCACCTTGTTGCTATCTCATGACTGTATATATACTATGTCTACCCAGGAGAAGGGCCACCTATCTCAAATGACATAAAGTCTCCTTTTTGAGCAGGGGGTTGTGCTAGAAGACCTCCAAGGTCCCTTCTAGCTCGGGTCTGATTGATTGATTGAGAAAAAACAGAAGGAAACCACGCATGAAAAAAGGTTGAGAAACACTGCTCTAGACCAGGTAGATTTCTAATTCTCCCATCTATATCTAAGTTAAGAATGGTTAATCTAGAGTTGTCTTTCCAATTCTCTCTCTCTCTCTCTCTTTATGCCGCAGTTGCTTGAATCTTCTAAATGTATTTTGTGAATCTGAGCTTCCAGTGCGCTTGATCACAGTCCTCAGATTAGATCAGGGAAGATGCTGACATCCCATGCCGAATCAAACGTTATCACCCTCCGGCAAGCAAGAGACACCATCTGGATGTGAATCAGGGAGAAGGAAAACTCTAGAGGTTGTTGTAAGGGGTGAATCTTAGCAGATGGTGAGTTCAAATCATATAATTGCAGCCTCTAAGTGACAAACTGCAAAAATTGAGAGATTGTGAGGCAAACAACCATCTCAGGGGGCATAAAACCCTGCGAAATACTGTAGCTGTCTTACTGCATATGATTTTTCTCCCTTTCGTAATACCAGATACACAGACTGTTTCAGCTTTGTGACTGAGAAGAACAGAAAGTGTAATATTTTCTAGGAATGGACTGCCCAGGGAACACAACCACGCTACAAATGTTCACAGGTTCTGATCTCATTGATCCCCTAGGAGCCATCTCTAGATTCTCTTCTCCCTTGTTCACCTCAATGTGATATCTCCTGCTTTACAGCAGAGATTTGCAGGGGAATGGAGTGGAATAGGATAGAATGCGGAATAGAATAGAACAGAATGCAGAATGCAATGGAATGCAATGGAATGCAATAGAATAGAATAGAATAGAATAGAATAGAATAGAATAGAATAGAATAGAATAGAATAGAATAGAATAGAATAGAATAGAATAGTTGGAAGGGACCTTGGAGGTCTTCTAGTCCAGTCCTCTGCTCAAGCAGAAGATCTTAAATAACCTATAACATTTCAGACAAGTGGATGTCCAGTCTCTTCTTAAAAGCCTCCAATGATAGAGCACCCACAACTTCTGAAGGCAAGCTCTTCCACCGGTTGATTATTCCCTAGTTCTTGGTTGGTTCTCTCCTTGATTAACTTCCATCCATTGCTACTTGTCCTGCCTTCTGGTACTTTGGAGAATAGATTGACACACACACCACCACCACCCGCTCCTTCTTTGTAGCAGCTTTTCTCAAGACTGGCCAAACCCAAATCCTGCAACCGTTCTTCATATGTTTTTGTCAGATCCGTGTATCTTCCATTCTTCAATGGAAGAAGAAGGGCGGGGGGGAGTTGGTACAAGTAATGCTTTTTGATATAACCTGAATATATTAAATGTTATATTGATTCTGTATAACTTTCACATGATATACAACTGGAGGACTGGAGCCAGAAGTCTAGAAACTTGTCACCTCTTGGAGAGATAGCAAGAGGAGAAGGGACCATAAACATTCCAGCTCTGGAAGATAATCCCTGGGACACTCTTCTAAGATACGTTCACAGAGAAGGGGAGGGGGGAATTAACATGTTGGTTCTTTGTTTGACAAAATCCACATCTAAATAAGGGGAGGGATTCTAACTCCCTTTATCTATACTGTATGCCTGGAAACATATACATAAATAAAACAATGAAGAATTACATCCCTAACTTTTGACACATAGTGCCTATAAACAGATTTTGTTGTAGTTTAGTCCTATATTTCTTCCCTTGTTGAACCCAGGCACATTTAGATTGTAAAGTTTATATTGTAACAATAATTTTGCAGCAACCTTCTTTCTAGTGTTTTGTAAATTTGGGATTGTAAAATTTCACATGAAGTGCAATATGCTGTTTGAA
Source organism: Pseudonaja textilis (assembly GCF_900518735.1). Next base: position 2,995,092 of record NW_020769358.1, on the reverse strand, counting down.
GGTGTGGGGGATGAATTGTGAAATCTTTCATTCACTGAGGGAACTCTGGTATATCTATACTGCAATTTTGAGGTTGAGGTTGACATAATAAAAGGTTATGAGCACACACAAAAACGATAAAGTTCAGCCGAACTGAGAAATAAATAGGAAAAGCACACCTGACATTTGAAAAGGAGTGTGTGTGTGCTTCTGTGTTGAAACTGATAAAGATCTTCTTTCTTCTAGGCTGGATTGACTCAGCTGGGATAAAGTGGTAATTGCCAAAGTGCCAAAGTTGGAATTGTTTCATATAATTTTTACAGAAAAGATGGACAATCAAGTACCCAAGACTCTGTATGAGTTCCAAATATTAGTTTGATGCACTTCCCTGAATGTTTTCTGACTACTACTGGAAGGAACTTGGAAGGAAGGAAGGAAGGAAGGAAGGAAGGAAGGAAGGAAGGAAGGAAGGAAGGAAGGAAGGAAGGAAGGAAGGAAGGAAGATATTTCTACAGCAAATATATTTTTTGGATTGGAAGAGAGGACTATGAGAATCAACTTTGAAGGTTGGGATACAAAGATAGATAGAGGATACCATTTTGCAAAGAAGATGTACCATCAAAGAGCTTATTATGAACACAAAGAACTGGACAGTGAAAAATCTATGTTGATGTTACAAATTAAGACAAAAAGTAACATTCTTGATGAACGATGAGTTGATATCAAGAAAGGGAAGGTGATAGCTTAATTTCTTTGCCTCAATTACAGATAAAGATGGACAATGGACTTGAGAAGTGAAGAAGAGATTAATCCTAGAGAGGAAAATATTGGCAAGCCATGATAAGTTTATAAAGGTTGAAGGTGTTTTATGATCCTCCCAAAAGAAAAGAATAGATTAATTAAAGCACACTTTTTCTACTGGAAATGTATGGCTGTGGAAGATGGGCATTAAGAAAAGATGAGAGAAAGAAAACATCACATCATTCATTATTTATTAAATCAATAAGCATCACTTTGAATTACAGATTTGAAAATGACTACTAAGAGTACCATGGATTTCAGGAAGAACCAACCAACCTTCAAAGGAAGATTAACTGCTCCCTTGAAGCAATTATTAACAAGCAGAACCTCATATTCTTTGGGCATGAGTTGATAATTGATTAGGAAAATAAATAAATATGATGTCAAGACAGAAGGAAGTAGAAGAAGAGGGAAACAGTGGATGTAGGGATGGATGGGACCAAGGAGATGAGAGGGTATGCTTGGAAAATCTGCAGGTTGAGGTGGAAGGCAATTGTCCATGTCATTGCTGGGAGTCAGGGTTGACTTGATGAAACCTACCCAGCTAAAGTAGACCTGTAAAGAAATTTGACAGATTTTGTTTCATTCAATTCCTTTATTTATGCTTTAAACATTTTTCAAAAGCATTTAGCAATGTATTTTTTGGAGTGAAATTGATGATGATGTTATCCATTCATTCGTCTGTCTGACTCTTGGTGACTCTATGGGTCAGGTTTCTCCACATCTTCCAATTTTGCACTACTTCTTTGAGTTGTTCTATGCTCTGGCTGGTGTCAGCTTTGATGGCATCCAGCCACCTTGTCCTTAGTTGGCCTGGCTTCCTTTTACCAGTAGCTCTTCCAAACATAATTGCTTTCTTCAGTGAATTCTCCCACATGACATGGCCAAAATAAGTGAGATGACTTGTGATTTTTGAAGTGAAATTAGTTACTTTAATGTAATTGCTGATTAATTGCTTTGGAAAGCACCACCAAATAGAAATGAACTGGCCTGGGAGAGAAGGCTTATTTGCCTTCTGAAGGCCACAGCATCACCAATAACCGAAAGAATATTTTCTTCTCCTTGTTATTTCCGGAGGGCAGGAGTGCAAAGTGCTGTAGCAGGTATGGAGTTGGGGATGAAGTCCAGGCCAGTGGTGGGATTCAAATAATTTAACAACCGGTTCTCTGCCCTAATGATTTCTTCTAACAACCAGTTCACCAAACTGCTCAGAAAGTTAACAACTGGTTCTCCAGAAGTGGTGTGAACTGGCTGAATCCTACCACTGGTCCAGGCCCCATATTCACCACCGCTGTGATGTTCACTGAATCTCATATCCCACAGACAGAGTACATACGAAGCCATTATAAACGGTTGAGTGATTTTCATCACATTGTGCGAAATGGCTCCTGCTTTCATCAGGTGTGCTTTGAATGTCCTCACAAAACAGTCCTGACCAGACTACCCATTGTGGCAATTCTCCAGCCTTGCACAAAGACAAGGGATTAGGCTTCTTGTATGGACAATCACATTATTGTTTAGCTGCCTGCTGGACGGCAGCCAAGCCCAAGGCAGGATGATGCCAGCTGCCTCCTGTCAAACCACCCACCTCATCAGATTTACAAGCACTACCATGGAGCTACCTGCTCCACTTTGTACCAATTTTTGTGCCAAAGTAAAAAATATATATCCATACAAAGGGATATGAATAATGGAGGAACAACATCTGATAGGGTAAAGGTTCCTTTTAATGCTTTCTTTAGTTTTCACTTCAAAGGTCTTTCGCTGGATAGGTTACTCAGCGGACCCTGGATTCTCCAAAGATGTTAACCAGCTAGTCAATCAACAGACTGAAATCAGCACTCCCAGAAAGAAGCATGATCTGGTTTTAAATTCAGACCATTTTCTGGGTCTTTTATGGTACTGCTTCCATTGCTCTACCTAGAAGAATAAAACTGGCATAGCTGTGAGAAGGTTACCATGGACCCAAGACAGAGAAACAAAAGCTTATTGTCCAGAGGAAGTGGCTTGCAATGCCATAGATTTGGCAGAATCCTTCCAGAGGGGAAGGAAAACAAAACAGCAGGTGGATTATTAAGTCCCCTGAAATTCAAACACGGAGACAGAGAGTGGATCAAGGCAAAGCTGGTTTTGTAATGCCTGCAATCAACCAAAATCTGGTGAGCTCGGATGCATGTAACAACTATAAGGACCTGGAGAGAAGTTGCCTGGGGCAGGTAGGCAAATTTTTGAAGGAACCAAGGACCTGTGGAGCTCAGTGTAAATGTGTGGAGCACCTCAATCAAGAACGCATCTGAATTATCACCTAGGGAGTGACAAATGATTGGGAAGTTGCTACGCCCTTCCCCACATACTGTCATGCAGAGGAATTCACTGGAGGAAGCCGTTACGTTTGGAAGAGTTAGTGGTGAAAGGAAACCAGGCTATCCAAGTGCTCGGGTACCATTGAAGCTGGCACCAGTCACAACACAGAAGCCGTGCAAGATTGGAAGATGTGGGGAGACATTCTGACCCGTAGAATTGCCAAGAGTTCGACATGACTGAATTGATAACATCTCTATCATCATCATCACATACATTCATCCACTAGAATGGTAACTTTGGAGCACCAAGATAAACAGCAGGAAACCAAATGGTCCTTTCTGGTTCTGGAGCATATTTTCAATTTGATACCAGGAAGAAGACATTTCAGTTATGAGAACAAATGTTGCTACCCATTTTCAGAATTAAAAGGTTAGTCTGAAGATGAAGGACAGTGAAAGGATGTAATATTGCAATTAACCTTCTGAGCAAGCTGTCGCCAATCTAACAACTTGAATATTGCAATAACAAATAGAATGCAATATTATTTTAGTAATGATTAAATGTTTTTATCAAACCGAATGATCATAACGTGCCTAAGCTCTTGGTAGCTTTTAAAGCCATCAAGTGCCTCTTGTCCAAATCTTGGACTTTCTGAAGAAACCGCTCTATTATTTTCTTTATTCACTACAACAAACACATGAAACAAATAAGACAAAATGAGAAATCAGTTCAAGCCTTCTGGATACAGATTTTTTTAAAAGAACATTTTGGTTTAGTTTTAGTGTCATGTAATTTATTACACAAATTATCACAATACTTGATGTCTATGGAGATTCTCAATCATCCAGATCACGGTTGTCCCAAAGGAGCTTTTTTTTAAAAAAACACGACTGTTTTGTCTTTGAAAATGTTTCGCTTCTCCTCTAAGAAGCTCCTTCAGTTCCTCCTCCTCTTCTTCCTCTTCCTCTTCCTACTCCCTCCCCAAAATAGCATTGTCCCTAGCTGTGGTTGTTTTCCATTTTGGCTTCTGTTCAGTTTATCACCAAATCTATTTGGAAATGATGTAAAAATCTTCCTTGTTTGCCGTTGTAGGTTTTTAAATTATTATTATTGGAGAGTTTTATTTATTCTCATAAATGCCATTTCTGAGTGTTTTCACTTTTGATGCTACATCCCTCAAAAAAAGATGAGCTGGTGGATCAATGAGACTGTCAGCTTTTGCTGAATAACACCTGCTGAAACCCCGATAATCTCAGACTGACTAATAAACTGATGCTGTGCAATGTTGGTCCTTTACAAACCCTTTTTAAAAGGGACTGCATAGGTAAAAAGACCTGTCAACAGACAGTGTCCAAACAGGTGAGTGGGAGGAAAATGCATCTGAGCAAATGATAAAGATAACTTTTTCTGATTGGCATGCTGAGGTGTCAAAAAAAGTCAAGGGCAGCCATGGCTTTGTGGGGCTTTGATTGCACAGTTACAATTGCCATCTTGATTTTTTTTTTTCACCCCATCTGTAGACACTCCTGAATAGCCTCTCTTGGAAATGCTCCCATAGCAAAGGTGGTATTCAGCAGGTTCTGACCAGTTCTGGAGAACCAGTAGCAGAAAATTTGAGTAATTGAGTAATGCCACCACCGCTCCATAGCCTTCATTTCTGGGATTGAGCTATCTTCTTTGGAAGCCCAGATGACAAACTATGATTAAAATGTCCCTAGGGGCATTGCTAACAGGAATGGATGCAGGGGTAAGCAACCCAGTGTCCGGTGTGAAAGACCAATGAAGATTCAATTAAATTGATTTGTTGCTAAAAGCCTATGCAGCAGGCGTGGGATTCAATTTTTTTTACTACTGGTTCTGTGGGCGTGGCTTGGTAGACATGGCAGGTGAAGGATAGTGTAAAATATCCAGTCAGAGATGGTACTTGCCGGTTCTCTGAACTACTCAAAATTTACTTTGGTTCTCCAGAACTGATCAGAACCTGCTGAATATCATCTCTGCTATGCAGGGTATATTCTCAAATAATGGTTAGAACTTGATTAGAGTTAGATAAGGGTCAATGGTATTCAAGGGAAATTGGACTTAGGTCCTTTGTGGCTATGTAGGGATTCTAGGCTAATTCCTCTTTTGACTCCATCCCCAGGTTCTGGCACTCCAGGGAAAAGAACCATTGAAAAATGGTGCTTCAGAGCAGCCTCAATGAGCAAAGGAGAAGGGGAAAGAATAAAAGAAAGATTAACCGAAAGATGTATGCAATTAGAGTGACATTCTATTTGTTCTTACATAGTTACAAAATTTACAGCCCACCACTTCAGTGTCTTTTTAACAGCCCAGAAACAAGGAAACAATTGAATTAAAATGTTTGTAACACTGAATGAAAAATGGTCATTCAATAAACACCTCCTGCCATCCCGCAAAATCCATTAAAACTCTGAGAAGGCAGGCAGAAATAGAATCAGAAATGGCTGGCAATCCCACCTGAACTGAGGCTGGAACAAACAGAGCTGAAGGCCAGAGACAGTTCTCCCTCAGCAAAAAAGGAATGGCAAAACTGCTGTTCTTGGTTGAACAGATGCAACATCGCAAGAGAGGAAATCTCTCTCTCTGTCTCTGTCTCTCTCTCTCTCTCTCTTTTTAAGGTAAAGGTAAAGGTTCTGCTCACGCACATGTGTTAGTCGTTTCCAGCTCTAGGGGGCGGTGCTCATCTCCATTACAAAGCCAAAGGGACTGTCCAAAGACGTCTCCGTGGTCACATGGCCGGCATGACTAATACTGTTACCTTCCCACCAAAGGGGTCCCTATTTTTCTACTTGCATTTTTTACATGCTTTTGAACTGCTAGGTTGGCAGAAGCTGGGACAGGTAACGGGAGCTCACTCCGTTATGTGGCACTAGGGATTTGAACCACTGAATTGCTGAACTTTCTGATTGATGAGCTCAGTGTCTTAGCCACTGAGCCACAGCGTTCCCCCCCCCTTTTTTTTTTCTACTCACTTATTTTTATCACTGGGGAAAGTGTAAAAATTGACCTGATTTGGCTCTCTTAGAAAAGCGAAGGTTCACTGCAGTTCTTCAGGTCTAGAGGCTGAAGGTGGCCTTGGATCATCAGTAACTGTTGGTGTTGAATCTTTCTGTGACTCTTTAAAGTAACTGCCTCTTTTTCATGATCAGCTGGTTGTCTGCAATGCCAGTGTAACCCTGAAAGAAAGAGATTCTGATGACAGCGGTAGGATGGACTTATAATTAAGGACGCTTATTGGCTGTAACGGTATGGCTTTCTTTGACAGTCCTTTCATTCAGTTTTAATGTGTTTTTGCAAGCTGCCCAAGGTTCCCGAGAATACAAATATTTCCAAATAAACATGCCAATGAAGTAAAAGACCCATTTGGATAAAGGCACTGCAAACAGGTTGCCCTTGCCCTCCACCTATTTGCTCCAACATCCAAAACTCTGCAAAAAGAGGCAACATGTTTTATAACAACAAGACACCTTGACTGGGATTAATATAGAAGAGAGACTTTCTGGAGTTAGCAAAATTGCATGATTAGTCTGTTCAGCTCCCCTTGCCCTTGTTAACATTCTGCATGCATTTTCACAGCTTTGCAACACATTTGGGGCACTGGCAGGATTCAAAAAAATTTACTACCAGCTCTGGGGGCATGGCTTGGTGGGCGTGGCATGGTGGGCATGGCAAGGGAAGGATATTGTAAAATCCCCATTCCCTCTCCACTCCTGGGGGAAGATTACAGCAAAATCCTCATTCCCTCCCCACCCCACTAACCTGCTTTCCAGCTCCGTTCTCCTGTGCAGGGCAACAAAAGAAGACCCAGCCAATCAGCCAGGAGTCAGGCGGCAGAGAATAGATGGGGGCGGGGCCAGTCAGAGGTGGGATTTGCCAGTTCTCCAAACTACTCAAAATCTTCAGAACTGGTCAGAACATGCTGAATACACTTCTGATTTGGGGGAGAGCAAAGGGGGTGATTTTGAGGAATGCCCAGTTTGGAGAAAACAGCCACAATGTATTTTTCTGTTTTGTTTTGTTTTCCACAGCCATTTGCATAAGGAGGGTGGGACGTTGTATCTTTTTCCTCCCCAATGAGCATTTCCCACCTGGCTTTCAGTTATGACAGCTTAGCCATTTCCACAGCAACCGGGATCATGACATGAAGCAAAGTAGATGAAGGCAGAATGAATAGGCAAAGCAAGCAATCTCTCTGGAAACCAAACCTCATCTCTTCTTTCCTCTGCGTACATATAAATCTTACAAACTGCCGAACTCGGAGAAGCAAAGCAGCCTCGGCTGAAAAGCAGAATTATCTACTGATGCCAGTTGCAAATCAATAAATACAGACCTTGAGAAAAGTCTGTGAGATAAGGCAGACAGAGCAGTCCCAATGCGATGGCCACTCTCTACTGATGAGTAAGAAGAGTAAGAGAAGAGTAAGAGGTTTTCTAAGAGGAGAGTAAATTATCAAGCGGTTCAGTTTTACACACATCTCTTTTGAACATCTCTTTTGCTGCCATGATTCCCAGAGATTCGTTGGAATTGGGGATTTGGGTTAAGCTGGAATTTAGGAATTTACTGCCATTCTACCTAAATTATTTGACCGACAGTATTTGTAAATCATCTGTACACACACCATATATAAATATTTCCTTACCAAAAGGAAAAGAAAGCATTGGCAATTAGTGATGAAGTTTCTTTCTTCCCCAGTGTCCTAGCTTCTGTCTAATTTTCTGCAAAAACCTTTTCTTAACTTCCCACCTCTCGTTGCAAAGAAAAAGCCCTGTCTGAAAATTTAAGCTGCGGATTCATGTTTATGCAAAGGACCATGACTTATTAATACATTTCTTTTTAAAATCTAAGCAGTTTGTCATTTTTTAAAAAGTTTCAGTTAAATATAGTTCTAATTATTTGGTTTATAGCATAACTTACTCTTTAGTAATAGAACATCGGCCTAATCTTGACCTTTTGCTAACTTCACAACACATAGCTTTATATTTAATTACATTGTTGAGACAATCCGTTTGGCCTTTTGCTATTACATGACTTATTATACAATCTGATTCATGTCAATTTAGAAATAACTCCTACTGTGTTCAGTGGAGTTAATCCAAGGCAGGTGAGTGTCGGTTTGCAGCCCTGGTGTTTCTCTATTAATAATTTGTCAAAAGGTTTATAATTGCAGTTTTTAAATTGTGCATTAGAAGATTAAAGATTGACACTTTTAGTTAATGTGACTTGCCCGGAGGCTGCTGTTATCAATTTTTACATTATATGAAATTCAAGGGGTATTATTTATTTAGTTATGTAGTTACTGAATAAAAGTCATACGGCCATCCAAATCATGTATTTCAACAGAAACTAATACTGAAACTGCAAGACTCAGATAACAACAACAGCTCTTTATTAGTGACTTCAGATCTGAGCAAAGAATCCCAGCCGCAGCAGCCCCTTATATAGGGCTGGCTGCGGCTAGGCGGCCAATGAAAGTGATTTGAGTTTGCCGCTCTTGGCTGGGCCAATCGCGGCAGCCCGTTTACTAGCCAATCGGATCAGTCTGCGGTGACCAATCACAATCTGCTATTCACGGGCCAATCAGAGTTGCAAGCTTTCGCGCCTGCTAGTCCGGAACAGAAACGATGCTACAATCACTTTGGACTTCATTTGTTTTTCTTATTATGAATACTTACTCTGTGCTTTATAGAGTTACTTAAAATTTATCATGAAAGAGATCACATTTCCTGGAACAACTTTAGATGATGAAGAAGCCAGAATAGTCTTTTTTCCAAGTGGTTCCCCTCTAAATCCAATTTAATTGGATTTCAGATTAATCATCTTTAATCTTCAAACACCTTTGGATTAGGATTATTTTGAACAATATCATTTTTGGAAAGTCTGGCCAGGAGCACAGGGGAAATATAGAATATAATAAAATTCTTTATTGGCCAAGTGTGATTGGACACACAAGGAATTTGTCTTAGGTGCAAATGCTCTCAGTGTACATAAAAGAAAGGATACATTCATTAAGAGTCAAGAGTCATCAGGTGCAACACTTAATAATAATCATAGGGTACAATAAGCAATCAACTCATACTAGGAAATGGTCAGTAAAAATTGTAAGGATACAAGCGACAAAGTTACAGTCATACAGTCACAAGTGGGAAGGAATGGCAGGGGTGGGATTCTACCAGTTCGCACCTATTCGCCAGAACCGGTTGTTAACATTATAAGCAGTTCGGAGAACCGGTTGTTGGAAGAAATTACTGGCCTAATCCTGTAAGGAAGGCAGGAAGGAAACATTCTGGTGTTGCTTACAGAAACTGCCTCTCCATTAACCCTTATTACATTCTTGGCAGGACTAGACTTCCTGTCTCAGGAATTTCTCTGGAGTTTTTTCCCCTCCTTTGCTAGTACTTTGCTTGTGTGGAGTGACCATCCAAAGTTACAATGGCACTGAAAAAAAGTGACTTATGACCATTTTTCACACTTACGACTGTTGCAGCATCCCCACAGTCATGAGAGGCCAGGCGAGGAGATGCGTGCCTTGATGTGAGTGATATTGATTTGGCCACGCCCAGCCAATAACATGACCACCAAGCCACATCCACCCAGTCACATGACCACCAAGCCATGCCCACCAACTAAGCCACACCCACAGAACTGGTTGTTAAAAAATTTGAATCCCACCCCTGGGGGATGGGTGATAAGGAGTGATGAGAAGATTAACAATAATAGTAGTGCAGACTTTGTAAATAGTTGGACAGTGTTGAGGGAATTATTTGTTTAGCAGAGTGATGGCATTCGGGAAAAAATGACAAATTACAATATTCCTTAGACATTACTAACAGATTTTGTCTAGTTTCTCATACATTTGAAAGTATTATCACTGTTACCACCACAATCGTCTGTCTTTCTCTCTTTTTCTTTCTCTCTCTTGTGACTCTAGATTATTGTGAGACACAGTCAGAAAAATTTGCTTTGAACAATGAACATGTCCACGCCTTTAGGATCAAGTGTTATAAATAAGATCAAACTGACCTAAAGCTTTGAAGTCTAGCTATGAATAAGAAGTTGTCTGTCCAGCTAATGCCACATTTCCTAGCTTGAAGTCCATGGATAGTTTGGGAGCTGGGTCTATAGATCCCTTTGATCAAGGGTCTTCGAACGGCAAGTTTAAGACTTGTGGACTTCAACTCCCAGAATTCCTGAGCTAACAGGACTGGAGGAGGAATTCTGGGAGTTGAAGTCCACAAGTCTTAAAGCTGCCTTTGATGAATGTCTAATTCATGTTTTTCTATCTTGAGCATGACTTTGCTACTGTCTGCTGTTGTGGAGAAACCAATCAGAGACTTGGAGAAGGGTTGGTAGTTTCCCAACATGGAAACCCATAGCAGTAAAAGATGCAGTTTACAAAATTACTTCTAACATTATGGTGTGGGAGGGAAAGACTAGAATTTTATTTCCTTTTATTTTTTCCTTTTATTTTTAAAAATGTATGTGCTGATTCCATGAATGCTCTCATTTATTTTTTATTTTTGGGGGGTCCTGTGCTTCCGTAAAAACATGTCTGGACCGTAGACTCTGAGCTTTGACCAAGTCTATTCCATATTCCTTGTTTGTTTTGACTGCAGTCAAAATAAAAGTGGGAGATGAGAGACCAACAAGGTGAGATTCCAGCCATCAGGATGAGCTCACAGGAACATCAATTTCCCACCAGCCATTCCCTCCACTTTCCTGTTATTTACGAGGCATGGGCACCATAGCTTGCTTGCTCAGTGTGTTGATAGTTTGCCTGAGGAAATCCATGCTGTTGGTCACCTTCTTTTCTGCCAGAAGCCTCTTGTGAAGCTGAAGAGCTGGAGGCATTTGATAGCCTCACATGTTACTGTGTTGTCAGGCTGGGCTGAACCCTTATAAATCATTCTGATTCATCTTCAGAGTTAGCTTTGTAAGAGAGGGACCTCTGAATTCCAGGGTTGCAGAGGTGGCATCAGCCTGCCAGCCTGCCTCTCTTCCCCCTGGCCTGGCCCTCAAATTCATTAGAATTTCTACACCTTTTGATATGATGATGTCTTTTCATTCTTCTTTAGCTTGCTGCTTCAAATAATCTCCATTTCCACTTCACACTGAAAATGGCAGATTCCCACTCTGTTGCAGAGCAGAGCATCTCAAACTTTGACTGAAAGGTTCCCCAGATTCCCATGGGATCTTGACTGCTCCTCAGCCCCAACAAATATCAGTCAAAAGAGCTGTTGCCTGGCATGGGAGAAGAAAGGACATCAAGCATTTTATTTTATTTTTTTGCTTTAAAGATTCAAGCAGTGGACGTTTGAGGGAAGAGCACCTTGAAAGAACAATCCTCCAAATTCCCGCATATTCTGAACTGCAAGTGACCTACTTAGTAATAGCAATAGCACTTAGATTTATAGGTCACTTCACAGTGTGTGATGACCCAAGGGGTGGCACAAAGGCAATCCAGCCAGATAATAGGTAGAGATCCCTTTATTAGCTCCAATTTTGCCCCCGATGTTCCAGTTATTCTCCAGTCTGGAGAAAAACTCTCCCAGGAACCTGCAACAGCCTTTGGCTGCAGATATTCCAATCCAAAATGGTGTAAACAGAAAACTTTAAACTATTATTCTTGCAAAGCAAGATAAGGTAATACATTCAGCAAGGCAAGATAAGAAGTTCCAGAAGTGAAATAACACAACAGTAAATGAAACCAGTTGGGAGAATGCCAGGAACTCAGATAACAGAAGCCAACCTTAGATAAACTCAATGTTTGTTCCTGACAAACACCTCTCTCAATTGGTTCTCCTTTAAACTCCCTTCCCAGGTATGCTTTGTGAAGGGAATCAGGGCCCTTTCCTCCTTCATAAGCCACGCAACGCATGTTGCTCTCTTTGCCATTCTTCCCTGCATGTCCCAGGATGAAGAGGGAGTGGGCCTTGGTCTTCCTCTGAACCCCCTCTTCCTTGTTCTATCTCTCCCCTGCTCTGTCTAGACTGACTTTGCCCTTCTCCAGTTTCCTCCACAGCCAATTGGACCACTCTCCTGCTCCCTGATGGCTGTTCATCTCCCTCCTCGGATTCAGACTCCAATGGGGGCATGACACAGTGTTTTAAAGCCCCCTCTAAGTGGTTTACAGAGTCAGCCTATGGCCCCCAACAATCTGGGTCCTTGGAAGGATAGAAGGCTGAGTCAACCTTGGAAAGATACTCGGAAAGATCTGGTGGAAAAAGAACTATGGTAAAGCCTTAAAAAAGAGGTAGATCCTACATTATCCTTATGCTTTCCTTTGCTGGCCTTCTCCTACCATCGGGCTGAGGGTAGGTTTTTAAAATCAAATTTCAACTGTTCATTTTTTCATTATGATGACTGTTAGTCCCATTGTCTTCTGTGCACAAAAGCAAGCTAAAATTACCCTAGCTCTTTACAACTGGCAGCAAACGTTGAAAACCTAAGAGAACAGAACTGATAGGAGGTTTAAGGAAGATAACCCAAGATGGTTACTCTCCCCTGTGACAGTCTCACTCTCACAGGAAAGAGAACAAGCAAATATTCCACTCACTTAATGTGAAATAATTTGGTGTTAACTTTTATAGCATAAGATGATATCAATAACGCTGATGCTTAAATCATTTTTTAAATAACATGTATTGATTCGAAAGAATTCCAGTAGAAATACAAAGGGAAGGAGGAGGAAGGGAGGGATCATTTTTAACTATTCACCTCTTACATTCCTGACCCCTAACCTACTTTTAACCATCAGTTTGTAAGAAGTCACTACATCATGACCAGCAACCAACCCTTTCTGAATAAACTTGAGCACTTCTGAACTGTGAGAGAAGCAGGCAGGCAGAGACCAGCACTCCAAATGAGAAATATGAATAACCTTTCCACTCCGCATTCAGACAGTAATGAGGTTAGAATGAAAATTTGAACTGACATATCTTTCTCCTTTGTTTCTTGCAAGTTTTCTCTTTTAGCTCCAAGTATTTGTTGTTGCTTCCACGACATCAGAAAGTCATGTGTATAAATACGACACCTTTCATCTCTTAAAGTGAATTTTAGAGCATATTGACAGGCTCCTGGGATGAATTTCTCTTTTATTACACAGATCAGGTAGCAGTACTGGGCAGAAAGCTTTTCTCAAAATATCTTGCTGTGACAGAATCGGATGTGAGGAAGATGATTTATCTTCCAAACCAGTTCTGATTATGAGGTTTTTCTTTAGTGAAATGCCCAAGAAATCATCCCAAGACCATTTCAAGAAAGCTCCATCTTCCACTGAAAAGTTGAGTCATGTTCTACAGGCTGTGTGTACAGATGGGCATGACTTCTGCTCATCAAGGGGAACTTGGGTGCTTTTCTGGGCTTCTCAAGTTGGATGGTCAAGGTCCTGGACATTTGTGGTCCATGCCTGCTGAGCTGAACTTCCAACTTAGCAGGTCATAAGCTGTAGAGTTCTGCACACACATGTCCCAACATCATGTTATACCCCATCATGTGATGGACAATAGATAATAGACAATCCATTTCCACTGAAGGTGTGTGTTGAGGAATTATATGGAGTCTGTGATGGAATATGAGAATAATGGTATACAGTAGGCCATACTTTGAAGAATGCATGGTCAAACTTGCCTGCATACTTTAGAGAGCAACCACAGACTTAAGCAAGAAACTGAAAAAAAAAATCCACTTTGACATTAATAGGCATCTAAGCTGAAAATAAAAGTCAAAGGGATAATAAAGATTTCTGGACATTTAAAAGTTTTTAAAAGCTGGAAAGAAGGAAAAAAAAGAATATAAGGGCAGGATTTGGAAAAATGGAGGAGACTGCCTGGAATTAAGGAATGGAACCGTAATTAAAAGGAACTTACAGTGAAATTTTAACAAGATTTCTCAAAGATACATTTTAATGAAAACTTGGTAACAAAATAATAGAACCCCAGGAAGAGACAGTGGAAAAGAAGAAGCAAGTAAAAATAGCCTTGGATTATTTGGATTACTTGGTGATTTTTGGTTTTTGCATCTAATGACTAAAATTAATTGGGTGGTTGTTTAAAAGTTTTTAAAATGGTATCACTCATAGAAGAACTGAAAACGGAACTTAAAAAATGGAAAGAAGATGCACAAAAAGGGAGAAGTTCTTTTGGCTTCGTGTTTCAATTCTTAGAAATGGAGATCTGGTACTATGAAAAGCAACAAGAAATGCTTGCAGAACAAGAACATTGGGACAAAGAAGAAGCCATCTTTAATGATCAAATAATTTTAAGTGGGGGGGGGAGAAAAGGGGGGAAAGAGCGTGAAAGGTTTAAGATTAGAAAAAACAACCAAAAAGAAGAAGAACAATTTGAAAGATAAGTATAATATTAGAAAGCAACAGAAGAGGGGATTACAGATGAGAGAGTTAGAAGTAGAAAGACGAGGGGGTAAAAAGGGGAGGGAGAAGAAGAGGGGGAAGAAGGCAAGGAAAAGAAGTTGTAAAAGACAGAAACAAGAAATGGAGAAACAGGGAAAAGATATAAGGATTGTAACCATAAGTTTGTTTAGAGATAATGGGTGAAAATTTAATTGTAAAAGGGATTCTGCAAAGGTACATAAGATAGCTTTGTTATATTACAAATAGAAATAACTTTAGAAAATATGATGATGGACAAAATATTTATTGTAATGCAGTGGGATGTTTGTTAATAAATAAATGAATTAAAATGATTGAGAGAATTAAAAGGGAACATTTTTAATTATTAGTAATGATTTATAAAAATATAAGTGAGAAATATGGGGAAAAAAAGAATTAACTATGGAAAGTTTATAAGTGTTCCCAAGGAAGTATGATATTCAAAAAGAAATGTTAAAGATGTTAAGATTTTAATGCATATTAATGATAGAATTGAATTGGAATGGAATGTGTTTTATTTACACATATATATAATTTTTTCTTTTTAAGAATATAGTGTCTATTTTAAGAACGTATGAAGCAGAATTCGATTGGAAATTATGTATTATATTGAATGCTATAATCTTAAAGCTATATATTGAAGCTTAAATAAGAGCTTGAATTGATACAATTAAAGGATATAAAGGTGTCATACTCTGGCAATTACAGGGAAAAATTTGCTTAATAAGAAAAGATAATATGAAATTGTAACAGGACAGACAAAAGTATAAATATAATGATTTGAATTGAGATAATTAAAACAAAGTTGAGAAAATTAGAAGAGGGGGAAAACTATGTAGAAAATATAAAATGGTAATAAGATATGGAATAGAATATAAAAATGAGCATGAAATTGAGTTTTGTGTCTCTATGAAGAAGTGATAACCTGGGACCATGCTATTTTCAGAAAAGATGTTTTATTTGTATTTTGTTTTTGTGAAAATCCAAATAAAATTTTCAAAAAAAAAAAAAAACCAGAGAGCAACCACTAGTCGCTGTTGGTTGTCACTTCCAACTGTCTGTCTGGAGCCTTGAGCCAAGCTCCAAAAACTTCAAAGGATTTATTATGAGCTAATATGTCAGTATGCCGTGTATGTAGCCTTTCTATCAGTGTTTTAGAATTGCCAGTGATCTCATCTCCTACATACTATCCTATCTTGACTTCATTCACATTACTAAATGCCGGATACAGAAGAGCCCACTAATAACTTCACAAGCGTTGTAGGAAGAAAGCATGGGAATAATGTACAATATGAGGAGCACACAGTAGACTATTTTCTGAGCCACTGGGTTCTGGGACTTTTAGTTTGTCATGTATAATATCCCCTCAGAAGGTAGTTGATCATGAAGAAAATAAACAGAGGTGAGTTTGGATTATAGTTGAGGAACCCCCAGAAAACACCAGATGGGGAAGTAGAATAAACATCCTGAAAGAAAGAAAAGGTAAACTATGTTGCCCAGAAAGCAACAGATTCTCCTTTTTCAGACAAAGTATTTTACTAACAATGTGGCTCCAACAAGCATGTAAATAAGAAGATCATATCGACAATACTCTCTTCATTTTACAAGAGGCACAATGAAGAACTTACCATCATTCCTTTATTGTGACTATCAATCATCTCCATATTTGGACCCTGGATATAAAAAGACCAAAAGGTTTGGAGATTCCGTATGTCACTGCTGGTCCATGAAAGCCAATAAATCAATGGGTTTTGTTATTAATAGAGGACGTGTTGGTTATTACTAGAGGATCAAAAAGTTGGGAAAGCTAATGAATTAATGGACTTTGTTATTACTAGAGGACATATTTCAAATATTTGTCTTTTTTGTTAGTACTCTGTGCCAGGCATGGCAGTCAGTGGATGAGATCAGTAAAGAAGTGAGGCCTTCTGTGTCTCAGAAGGTCCTTGACCATCCAAGAAGGTCAGAAGATAAATAGAGATGTGAATACCTCGAGTTGCTCAAGCTATATAAGCAGAGAACAGCAGTTCCTCCGAGGTGCTCGGAAAGAACAAAACTATTGATCTGGATAGCAAAGGACAGCAAAGTTGTTGTTTTTTTAAGACACCTGTTTTCCTTCCTGCTCAAAGAAAGAGAAATCATGGGCATCTGCCCTTCTCAGCTAATCAAAATATGAGCAAAATCATTAGGCAGGTTAATAAGCTTGGCTTCCAATGTGTCAAATTTGTCACTTGCTAAAGGTTTATATCAGCTTTGTCACTGATAGAGGAAGGAATGATTGATCTTTGATTTAGCTTGAACCACCCTTGAAGTAAGGCGGATAGCCAAGATTTTTCTAGAATCTTTATTTTGATGCAGCTGAGCAGCCTTGAATCTATCTCATGAGCACTTAAAATGTGGTTGGTCTTGTCTGGGTCAGAGTAAGCATTCTGCCCTCTTACAATAATCTTGAAGAATAATAGCTTGAAGAATAATAAGATTCCTTTGTAAAAGAATACTGGTTAAATCATCTTTTATTTTTATTGCATGTCTAACTAAATAACAGAAGAAAAATGTATGTATGGTGCATATAACACCATTGCCTATATAATATCACAACAAATGACCATAATAATTATCATGAAAATTCATAAACAGTTATAAAGAGAAAAGTGCTGGAAAACTATGCGATATTACATGATCTCTCAGAGCTTTTTCAATGTATGACCTTGGACTTCTGAGTCACTCTTCTTGCTTCCTGTGTCTGAAACTTATCAGCACAGGAAGCCACACAATTTTGAACTTTAAGGAAAATGTGTGTATGAAGGAATGGATTGTTGTAATGGTTGTGTTCATTTTAGTGAGTCTGGCTATGTAGGAGAACATTCCCCACAGGGCAGTGCTGAAAATTCCTGCAATTTGTTCAAGCTTTCTCATTCTTTACGAGGGAAGGTTTATAGATTAATTTTTTTAACCAGATGAAGACTTCTGGATGGACATGATGGCTGAAGAGCTGTGCAGAAATGGGGAGCAGAACAAGGAAAAGAAAAAAGAAAGGAAGAAAAAGTCAGCTTTTGCCACTTTTCGTCATGAAAGAAGCTTTAAACTACCACCTAAAGGAATTCTGAAAGACTTGCAAAGCATTTGGTGAATGGAAAAAGAGAAAAATAAAAGCTCTTTTCCCAATTGACGGTAAAATTCCTAAATCCAGAGAACACAGTTAGGCATATAATGCCTCCCTGTTATAGTGGGATGGGAAGAGTCAGTGTAAAGTCATCTTTTCTGTATATATGAGAGTAGTTCAAAACATTTGTTAAATCACTTGTCAGGAGATTAAGGGGACATCTTGAAGATTTGAAGATCAACCATAAATTTATCTGTCAAGTAAGTGAGAAATTACAGTTGACTCTTATACTCCTCTTCCCTTCTTTACCCTTGGACATCTCATTTTTGGCTTCATAAATCAAACTGAATGGGGTAGAGATACGTTCCCACTGAAGCAGGAGTCATCAAATGCCATCAGAAGCCCATCTGTGGAGGAGGCCTACAAACGCTTCTCATTTGGATGTCCCAAGTTAAATCTCTGGTTCAGCTAGAAACATAGGACAAAATCCAGCAAGCACTGGAAAGCAATCCCCTATGTGTGTCTTTTACTTCTCATTGGGATTAATTGGTCATCTGAGCATCACCATTAAAAGAACACCAGTAACATTAGCCATACTGGAGCGTGGAATTAAGGAGAAACTTTCTAACAGCGAGAACAATTAACCAGTGGAACAGTTGCTTTCAGAAGCTGTGGGGATTTCATCACTGGAGGCAGAGCCTGGACAGCCAATTGTCCAAAATGGGATAGGGTCTCCTGCTGGACTAGAAGGCCTTCAAGGTTTCTTCCAGCTCTACTCTGTATTCTGATTGGATACTATAGAACCAAAGCATGCTGGCTTGCTGATATCTTAACTTGATGCATGTGTTAGGAATAACATAGCTTACCTAACGTAGTTTGGGTAAAATAATATATATAAACTATGATTGTAAGTTTAAGTGTGTGTCACTTTAAACTGCAAAGCATGTAATTCTGGGTGCGATGTTGAACCGCCATAAGAGGGAGCAAGAGAACCTGCTCATTTGCTGACGATTGACTGGTTTGATGGATTGATGGTTTGTTAACTGCATGTTTCCCTACTGCTGAGTTGCTGAAGGAAGAGAGGAGTTTTGACTTCTTCATATCTCTACTGCAAGGAGATATATTCCTGGACTGATATTTGTAAGTTTACTGACCTCTCTTTTTCGACACTGGAATTTGCAACTGAATAATCCCTGGATGGACTGAACTAGTGAATGATATATGGACTGTTTGACTATGCTATAACTCTTACTGGAATAAACTATTTAACTAGTACAGTGTATCTGTTTTACTGAGTGTAAGCTACAAAAATGTTTATCTCACATATTTTGCCTGCCTGCTTGACTGCCGTGCAGATTCTGCTAGGGTGTATCCCTAACAGCATGTCTGCCATCTGCATTTATTTATTCAGCCTATGACATGAAATGCATGGATAGCAATAATAAGGATACACTGTAGAAGGAGCAGATAATAATTTTTGGTCCCATTTTGGTTGCCACAATGTAAAAAAGATGTTGAGACTCACAGAGAAGAATGTCAAAGACAATTGGGGGACTGGAGACTAAACATATAAAAAATGCTTGCTTGAATTAGTTATGTCTACTTTAGAGGTAGGGGTGACATGGGAGCAGCATTCCAATATCTCAGGGATTGCCACAAAGAAGAGGAAGTCAAGCTATTCTCCAAAACACCAGAGGGCAGGACAAGAAGCAACGGATGGAAACTAATCAAGGAGAGAAGCAACCTTGAACGAAGAGAAAATTTCCTGACCGTTAGACCATTAATCAGTGGAATGACTTGCCTGCAGAAGTTGCAGGTGCAACGTTGGAAGTTTTTAAGAAGACATTGGACAACCATTTGTCTGAAATAGTATAGGGTATCCTGCCTGAGCAGGGGGTTGGACTAGACAACCTTCAAGGTCCCTTCCAACTCTGTTGTTCTATTGTAGTATGATGCACATATGTTGGAGATATGTGGTTAGTTTTGTAAGGTATATGAAATTCAAGAAGTTATATATTACAAGTTACTTTAAAATATGTTGCTTCATGGAAATAGAATAAACTTTCCATATGTTAATATCTAGGTCATTTATCCAATTAAGCACATCATTTGTTAATTGGAGAAAATCTGCTTTTCCTCCTATATAAGTTCTCAGCTAGTCACTGTGTGATCTAGTGTCTGATTCACATTCGGCCATGTGCAAATTCTGACCAACAAAGGGTGTGGTTTTTTTTTCTCCCTTCAAAATCTCAGTTTTTACAACAGTTTGAAGATTCTGCTAACATATATGCATTGCAACAAGTTAGTCTGGACAAGCTCTACATTATTGTAAGGTTGCATTAACAGAATCTTCAAAGTCTGAAAGTACATTTCTCCCTTGTCACCTTTACAGCTCAAGAGACTAGGGAGGGTCTCTTTTGAGCCTGTTGCCTTACCAACATTCTTGCTGCAGGCTAAGCTGCCCCTTAGCCAACCTTTGTCCTAGCCAGAGCTCTCTTCCTTGTCTCTCAATGTGATTCCCACATGAGCATGACCAGTCTTGATGGTCTGGGCATTTCTTTTTCACTTTCACCTGAAAATTACAGATTCCATTACAAAGTAAAAGGCAAGGAAACCTTGTGTGTAAAAGAGGAGGAAAAGATTATTACAAATCTGGGGTTGCCCTTTAAAACAATGGTCACCAACCGGTGGGCTGGGGACCACTGATGGTCCGCAAGAAAGTTTTGGTGGTCTGCAAAGAAATGCCCCCCCCCCCCCAAAAAAAAAAATTAATCCAGGCTGTGTGGGAACACAAGGCTGCGCCACCCACATGGCCCTCCACTCACTGGCCTCCACCCTTTGGCCAAGCACAAACCTTACCTTGAGTAGAGCCATGCGAGCTGGAACTGGAAGGTAAGACCAACAGCAGGGGAGGGAAATCCGCCCTGGGGTGGCTTGCTAACTTTGGTGGGAAAGTTGGCTCCATATTCCAGAGCTGCAGTAGCGACAGGACTGGCTCTTTGGTCATCCCGGAGTAGCTCCTCCAGTCCATGGCAGGCCGGTGCACCCGGGTGGAGGAGCAGCTGCTCTGGGATGACCAAAGGGCCAGTCCTGTGACTACTGCAGCTCCGGAATATGGGACCAACTTTCCCACCGATGTCAGCAAGCCACCATCAGTCAAAATCCATATTACTGGTCCACGGGATTTCAAATTATGAGGTTGGTGGTCCCTGAGGTCCATAAGGTTGGTGACCTTTGAGTTAAAAGACTGCAGACAGTGCAACATTCATCTCATTGGTAGGAAAATGTTAACGTATACTGTAAACTTCATTAATGCTGCAAAGCCATTGTTTCAAATCACTTCCTGCCCCTCTATTCCATTTCACTCCATTCTTTCCTTTCACTTTTGTAGTTATGAGTTAATTTCCTCCAAAGATCCTATTCTACAGGTGTCTAACGCTTAGGGAGCTTTTTTTTTTTTTTTAACTAACCACTCCACTTCCCAGGTCTTTCTTGAAATGACACTTAAAATGAATTTCCTCTGCCTGCTAGAAATGTACTTCTCTAATTTTCTGTTCTCAGTATCACTTGACCTGAATATCCAAAAGCTTGTATAATAGTCAAAAGAGAAAAGGTGGTTTGGGTAATCAGAAGTTGATCTAAATGTAGCCCTATTGCATTGGAAAATGGTTGAGAAGGTTGACCTAGGGCAGGGGTCTTCAGACTTGACAACCTTAAGACTTGTGGACTTCAACTCCCAGAATTCCTCCTCCAGTCATGTTAGCTCAGGAATTCTGGGAGTTGAAGTCCACAAGTCTTAAACTGGCCAAGTTTGGAGACCCTTGACCAAGGAACACTAAAGTGGCTTATTCTAGGACTATCAATTCACCATTCAGCCTTATTGCCTGAATATCTCTGGGATCACCATCCCCAAAAAATCTCAGTGGGTTATAAAGGAGAATATTTGAAGCTCAGGATTGAAATCAGGGGTTCTTTGTGCTCTCTGAGCTTGGTGGTTTTCTTGCAGATGTTGCATTGCACAGCATAGCACAGATGATGTTACCACTCACCCTCCAAGCTCAATGGGAATGTCTTTTTTGCCATCTTCAAGCACTATTGTTTATGATAATGAATATCCATTCACCAATTTGCAGCTAAATAGATGCCAGTGGACCTTCACCTCCACATATATCATAATCCTGGTTAAGGTGGAGGGGAATTAAACCTTGTGTGTCAAAAAGGAGATATTTTGGCTGAACAGTAAGTTCAGTGTGAAGATATTGAGGTGCCACCTGTCAAACCAACCAAAGCACCAGGCTGGGCATTCAATATTCAAATATTTTACTTAGTTTCTTCAAATACACAGGGGGATTATAGGAGCCATGTGTTTATATATAAACCTATAATTTTAGGTTCTCTTGCTCAGTCTTCCAGCTTTGTTATCCAAATTATGTTTGAAATAATACAAGCAAAATGCAAGCACACAATTCTTTCTGCAGTTGTGTGATTAGACTCAACAAGAATATTAATCAGTGCTTCAAACTCGGCTAATACAAACTTTTA
The DNA here is from genome assembly GCF_900518735.1 of Pseudonaja textilis. Next base: position 2,972,956 of record NW_020769358.1, on the reverse strand, counting down.
AAAGGCCTCATTATAGCAGTCAGGCAATGCAAGATAAGCAAATAGTCTGGTTGTATATTTTGAGCGCCACAAACTTCAGAGTTAAAGGCAGTCAATTCTCTGATGCTGATTTATTTTTAATATTAGAGTATTTAATATGTAAGTATATTTTTGGCATGCAGTTTGAGAGATAAATGTGATTCCTAAGATTTAACAGAGTTGGAAGTGACCTTGTAGGTCATCTAGTCCAGGGGTCGCCAACCTTTTGGATCTCAGGGACCACCAAAATCATAATTTTAAATCCCGTGGACCAGAGACCCTGGGAAAATCCCCCCAAAAGCCTGCAGGAAAATTCCCCACCCGTTTTCGTACCAATAGATCGTTCTTTATTTGGGATCACAGATACCGTCTCCGGCTCTATTCTCAGGGGGAGGGGGGAGATAAATTTTTGGCTTCATGCAAGGAAAACAGCAGAAGCAGCAGAAGTCTTTCTTTCTCTCCCCCAAACTTCACCAGAATGGCACAGCCTCTTGGAGCAGGAGGCCTTGCAGGGTCCCAAAGACTCATTTCTGGCAGAGTTTGGGGGAGAGAAAGAAAGACTTTTGCTGCTTTCCTTGCATGCAGCCAAAAGCAGAAGAAGAAAGAAGCAGAAAGAAGCAGCCCGGTGTCCAGGTGAGGCACGTGAGGTGAGTGGGGCAAGTTCCCCCCTCCACCCTTTCCCCCCTTCCCTCACTACCTCGTGTTGTTCGCAATGCAAGTGATGCAAGCCTTGTGTTCCCATGGGCCATGTGGGCAACATAGCCTTGTGTTCCCGTGCAGCTTGGATTAATTGCTTTGGGGGGTGTTTGGGGGTGACATTTCTCGGTGGACCACCAAAATTTTCTCACAGACCATCGGTGGTCCCCAGCCCATTGGTTGGTGACCACTGATCTAGTCCACCCCCCCCCCCAAGCAGGAGACCCTACACCATTTGGGAAATTTTCCATGCCATCACTGACCTTGTGCAGTGGTCTTAATCGAGAGTATCTCCACCAGCCTCATCTTCTTCACAAAGAGAACAAAGAGAACCTGCATTTATAAAAAGGCAAGTATTAGCATTTTGCAGCTCACATGAAGTTCTTTGACATGAAGTTAGCTCACATGAAGTTCTTTGAGCCAGAGAAACTAGAATGTAAATCCTGAACCAGTCATGGTCTTACATGTCTCGGTATTTCTAAACCAACTCTTTAAGTATGGGGGAAAGCATTGTAGGATACCTGAAATCCTTGAAAGTATACAAAAAATGAGTCTAGGACAACTTGCCATGGCCAATCCAGCATAGCCATCTCACCACAGCCATCTCCCTAACAGCCAGCTCGGCACAGGACAACTTACTGAGAGACAATCTATGTGGGACAACTGAAAACAATAATCACCATTTCCCACTGTTTCTGTTCTGACCCAGACTTCGTCCAAATTAAGGAAACATAAACTGAGTGTAAAATCATACCTATTTTAATGCAATGCTGGGAATTTCTTGCATTCCCAGCCACAATGCATTAGAAACAATTCTCTGAGATAAGCTCATGTCTTTCAGGGTTGTAGAAGGCTGCCAAGAAACAGAAGTCCCATTACTAGAATAGAAACCGACAGAAGTTCCAGCAAAGACAAACCAGAGTTTGCAGGGTTTCAATGAGGAATCAGAATCTAATGAATTTCTTTGCTTCCTGCAAAACTCTTCATCACTGAAGACTGACTTTTATCCCTGATGGGAAGGGCAATCACCTCCCAGCCTTACCCCCGAGTCGCCCCTTCTGCTTCATCTGCTCTCGCCTTCTAGCAGCTCTACGCATGCACACACTGGGAACAGGCTCCCCTAGGTCCTCTGCTTTGCTGCTGCCAGACTCCAAAGGCTCCGAAGGCTCCGAAGGCCCTCTCAGGTGGTCCTGGCTCCATCCCTGCATTGGATGCAGGACCTTCGTCTGAGTCCTCTCCAGACTCCCTGACTGGTCCCCTTTCATCCTTGCTATCAGAGACCTTTGCCATCTGCACCAGTTGTCGGTGAATCACAATAGTTTCTTCTACATTCTTTCCATTTTTGTCAGTGCAAAGAACGTCGAAGAAATAGTGGTGGTTAACATTTATCACGTTAAATTATCCTGCGTGGAATTGTCCTATGGCAAGTTGGCCATGACGGGTTGGCTGTAGTGAGATGGCCGTAGTGAGTTCGTCATGGTGAGATGGCTGTGGTGAGTTGACTATGGCAAGATGGCCGTGGCAAGTTGTCCCATTGTTATAAAAAACAGGGCACACAAAAGGTAATAAATCAGGATTTTCCAAACTATTTCTTCCACAAGAAAGAATACTCAATGCCCATCACATAAATTCTCTGTCCATCACTATGGAGCATAATAGACTAGAATGAAGCTGCTCCATTCTATATAACTTGGGGATAGTCTTTCAAGGGTGGCATTTCACATTTTTAAAGCATCAGAAATCAATAGAAATTCACCACATTGGGTCAAGGGTCTCATAAGGAGTAGCATTTGCTTTTTAAACTTTATGAATTTCCCAAGAGCTCTCTTTCATCCTTCTGAACATTTAAAAATCTCAGTGTAAATATAATGGCACCAGAGTCTTTGGAAAGCAAAAGCTTCTGTCATGACATTTACATTGTTTGTGTTTATTAGCAGAGATAGAACTATGCAGAACTACAGACCAAGGCCTTGAAAGCCTACCATTACAATGGAGAACATTTATGTAGTTGATACATTTCTGCATCCTGCAATCTGGGGACTTTTATTAGTGTATGTAGACAACCAAAACAAAATAAAAAGGTAAAAATCTCCATTCAAAAGCCATTTTCATCATGATTAAACAAAAACAAAAAACAGTAGTTACGATGCACATACAAAAGGGGGAAGGATTTCCACTGTGGAGCTCCATCCAACATTTTGTAAATTTTGACACACACAGATCTGACCAAAGTCCTTGAGCTGGGGTGAATTTTCTGCAAGTAGTACAAAGCATTAAAGCCCGCACTGCAGTGTCTCATAAGCCATAAAGCTTTCGTCCAAAATCCTGGGGGTGGAACACATTTTACACTAGCACTGATGATGTTATCTGGTTTGGTTTAATGAAAGATCTGCAACCAAGCTCAGGGAGCACCCAAGAACCCCTCATTTCAATCCTGGCTACGAAATATTCTCCCTTTATTAGATTCTATATCAATAGACAAGCCCCTGCTTTACGAAAATAGCATTGCCTGGTTCAAAAGAAATGCTCTAAAATAAATCTCAGATTTGCTACATCCAATCTGTTCCAGTTTGCTACATGAAAAAAAAAAAAAAAAACCACATTTGGGATTGACATACCCACCACCTGGGCTCTCCAGCCGAATGATGCCAGATCCATCCTGAAAAAGATGAAGCAGATGTCTTTTTTTAAACTTCCTTTTTCGGTAACTTAGTTGAGAAGTTCCCACTCATAAGATCTATGCCTGAACCTGGACTGGAAATCAGCAGCTCAGATTCAAGGGAAATCTAGTTGATTGGTGATAGTTGTAATACAAGATATACTGATCCCACCAAGATCCAGTTTACTGTGGTGTAAGAATTAAGCCATTTTTTTAAACTATGAACTTTTTTTTGAACTTTGAACTTATGAACTTTTTTTACTTTTTTACTTTTTTTTTACTTTGAACTCTGGTGCTGGAGAAGACTCCTGTGAGTCCCTTGGACGGCAAGGTGATCCAACCAATCAGTCCTAGAGGAGATCAACCCTGGCTGCTCTTTAGAAGGCCAGATTCTGAGGATGAAACTCAGATACTTTGGCCACCTCATGAGAAGGAAGGACTCCCTGGAGAAGAAAAGTCTAATTCTGAGAAAGATGGAAGGCAAAAGAAGAAAGAGGGGATGGCAGAGAAGGAAGGGGCTGGATGGAGTCCCTGAAGCAGTCAGTGTGAGCTTAAATGGAGTCTGGAGGATGGTGGAGGACAGGAAGGCCTGGAGGAACGTTGTCCATGGGATCACGATGGGTCGGACACGACTTCGCAACTAACAACAAAGAATTAACCCAGAGTGTCATCCTACACAGTCAATAGTTGCAAATTAACTCTCACAATCAAGAAAGTGTTCATTAGCACTATCGGATGTGGGCTTCCCAAATTTGAGCAAGTGGCTGGAGGTAATTTTTTTGCAGCCCTGATCTGCTATGCTTAGAGAAAATGAAAAAGGATCAGAACCAAAAGGAATGAGCTGATATTCTGTGGTGACATATTTGAGGATGTTTGAGGGCCAGAGAAGGTGGTGACAAGTCTACAGAGAACATCTCTAAATGTGGATAAGGGAAGAGATAAAAACATGAGCAAGCTACAGAGAAATAAATATATTGTGTCTTTATGATCAAAAACAGGGAACCGTGGCCCTTCGGGTATCCCTAAACATCTATTCACAGCAACTGAGCATCCACAATTTTTACTGTGGGAATTTTACATATGTCTTCCTGTGACTGAAGGGAAGGCTGCACGCACCATCATTATTGGGGGACAGAAACGTTGTCATAGCAAAAAGTGACAAGGTAGAGGTGTTGGTAGGAAGGCACTGTGGTCTATCTGCATTTTATTTTGTTTGATTTGGGCCAATTTTGCTCACAGTGGGGAACATCACTGCGATGATGTTGTGCTACAGCAGAGTGCCTCCTGGTTTCTCTGATGTGCGATTGGCTATCATTCATTCAATGTTCCTTTCACTTCTTGGTGCCTCTTTTTGCTGATCTCTGCCTGCTTGCTTGCAGATCAAGCAGCAGCTTCTTAGACTCACGTTAAAACCTGGGAGAGTTGGAAAGTAAATGCTGACAGGTTAATAAAGAGATTTCATGAGAAGAATCCTCATAAGCCTAAGGGGGCTTCTGGGGGTGGCAGAGGTGGTTAGAGCTTTAACTAATCTGTTATGGTTATTTCTTTGCAGAAGATTCTGTTCGCTTGAAGGGAGGCAGCCTGTCAACCCTGAAGCTGACATGTGTAGCCATATTTTATTGTAGTCTTTGTCTATTCTTTTACTTAACTTTCTTCAGGGTTTCTGCAAAGGATTTTAATGGTGCTTCAGGCTCGCCACATTCTAGCAGCAGGAAGGCGGGTTGTAGAGATACGGGGAAATGTTATGCCTAGCTGGCATTCCTTCCTGTAGGAACTGAGAAGGTGCCTGTAGCTGGTGGAAGGTGGACCTTAGAATCATCCAACTGATGGACCGTGTACTGATTGGAGAATGTGACTATGGGGGGGGTTCAAACTTTTGCTTTTACTGGGTGTAATTCTGGGGTCTAGTCAGAATCGGAATTACACCAAGACCTTGCCAATTTGATATGTTTCCTAATAAATAGACTTTGATGAAAAATGGACACCTTAGATTTTTATTCTAGGGACATATTATTTGGAAGCTTGATACTGATCTGGTAGGATGGGTAAATGTTGTTAGGAAGAGGCAGTTCTGGAGATAACGTGGCCCAGAGCTGTGCCATATTGGCACTACCAGCATGTGAATAACCCGGCATTTAATTCCTTCAGCTCCTGTGTTTTAGTGTCTCCAGGTAGTGGGGAGGGGGCAAGCACGAAGGAGAATATAATAGCTAGCAAGGTTTGTTTTGTTTTGCAAATCTGCTACAGCAAAAGTCTAAGAGCAGCACACAATTAAAAAGGCAAATGATCCCTCAGATAAAAAGTGTAATAGCATACAGCAAATTTGAAAGTTCAAACCATTTCCAATTTGCAGTTATGTTGCATTATCTTACTGAGGCGAGCGTTGCCAAATGGTGCCATTAGCATTTGCATTTGAAAAGGACACCATATGCAGCGGAAGGGCATTAAATGCTGCTCTTCATAGGAAGTCAGATTCAAGCCAAAGAAGGTGTGGCCGTTTCTAGGAGATACGCAAAGATTGTGTTAACTAACGTGGGGAGCCTGGGGGGGGGGGGGGAAAGTCTCGCTTTCTTGAGAGGGAAATCCGATTGCATCATGTTATTTAAATACATGATAATCCAAATTAATTAAAATTCTGTGTGCAAATCCAAGGTATGAAATAATGACAATAACAACAACAACTATAGGCTTTCTCCTAGCAGAGGATAAGGCATAGAAGTCTGAACAAAAGATATAGCAGCAAAGAGCTATCTTCATACTCCTCCATAATTCAAAGCCCTTCAGAGGAAATATTTTATGGAACAAGTTAACTGCCAAACAGCCCACGTTCTCCTCTTTCTCTTTACCCTAAAACAGTGGTCCTTGACCTCAGTGACTTTAAGATGGTGGACTTCAACAGTTGAAGTCCACCCATCTTAAAGTTGTTGAGATTGTGAAATGATGCTTCCCCCCAAAAAAAGCAATCAATGGACTGTTAGTCCATGGGGACAAAAAAAAAAACCCAGGACCTGAAAAATTAATATTATGTAATCTGTTTCTCTTTTCTCAATTATCTCTGTTAGGAAAACATGTGCACAAAGAAGTGTTGGCAGGGCGGAGTGCAGCAGGCAAAATAATAATGTGCTATATGCATAATAGGGTGAGAAATGCAGAAAAAAGCACATGCAAATTTTCCCGCACACTTACAAAAAATGTGGCAGATGCTGTGGAAACAGAATGGAATAATTTACGTGAGGGGAAATGAAGAACCATGACAGATCTATCTGTCTATCCTTAATTACCTTCAGAAGTTGTTCTGAGAGCTCTATCCATCCAAGTGTCCAGCCAATTCCTTGTGTCCTTCTCAGCCCTTTTTTCTCTCCCCCTTCCTATTCATGGCTACTTAGAGACTGCCAAAGTGACAGATGTACAAGGAGGGATCAATAGGTGCGCACATCCAGGTGGTTATTGATGGAGGTGCCTCATTAATTCTTAATGTTAGGAGCACAAGACCTCTTTTATTTAGGAAAATAAGGAATGTCTTTAGTTTACTTTATTGAGCTGAGATCAAAACACTGATAAAAAAAAAGGATGATCTTGAAAATACTGGTTATAAATCCCACTTCGAAATGAGTATATTCAAGACCCTCCTTTTTCCATATTCTGCTTAATTGGTATATTGAAGATGCAAATGCTAGTTTAATGTGCATTATTTATCTTATTATTGATATGAGAATGAGTTGGGTGGTCTCTAAAGAAATAAATGAAACCAACCAATCAATCAATCTAGAGTCTAGACAGAGCAGCCTTGGGGTAGTAAAAAAATTAGCATTATCCTCTAGAAGAAAATTAATCAGCCATAATGAGAATATATTTAAGCTGATATAACATCTTATAAAAGTTCCTCAGGAATGTAAAATTAAGGGTGCTTTCAAATAAGGACATTTTCTGTCATCTAAGGGTCTATGGAGATTCTGCCATCCAGGTCATGGTTGTCCCAAAAGTGCTTTTCCAAAAGGAAACTGAACTTTGTTTTTCTTTAAAGATGTTTTGTTTCTCATCCAAGAAGAATTTGAAGAAGCTCCTCGGATGAGAAGTGAAACATTTTCAAGTATTATTTTTTTATTTTTATTTTCTATTCATGTGTCTGTGTGTCTGTGTGCACGCGCAAGGCTATTTGTCTCCTGCGGCTCCCCATTCACTGCTATAGCTGCAAAAATCTAGATGGCCACTGGAGGGCAGGAGAGAGAAGGAAAGCTAGTTCTCTGTGTCTCTTTCCTGCCCTCTAGTGGCCATCTGTGTTTGAGCAATGCAGATCTAGAATTCCTAATGTTGGTAGACGCAAAGTCTACCTTGAATCTTCTTGAAATTGTTTTTCTCCTAATCATTTTAAAGCCAGCTGTCTCTATTACTGTATTTATTCTTGAGGTGAAATGGAAAACTTAGTATGGTTTTCAAAATAGTTGCAACTTGTGTCCCAAAATCCTTTTCAGGGCACCTTGATAAAATGGGACAGAAAGCAAAAAGGTGAAACTAGTTATATCTGTGTTTCCTTTGGAGAAGAATCTTATGCAAATATCCTGAAGGATAGCAAAGAACCTTCTAGCAAAAAATTAAATCTTGATTTGCCAAACAGCCTGCTGGTATCTTAAGGCCATTTCCCCATCAGCATCAACATCTGGAACATCTGGAAAAGAAATGCATGATTCATAAGTGGATCTTAGGGGCTGGCCTCAGGATTCACAGATAATAAGTTCAGCCTTCTGCTATGATGTTTATTTCTGTTCTTGTTTCCCAAAATGAAATGTACCGTTTCCATAACAGCAACAGAAAGCAGTGCAGCAAAAGGAGTGATTTTTAAATAAATTCTTCAGTGCATTTTTCCTCCTCATCTGTGGGTGTCTATTCTTTTTATCATCTTTGAATCAGAAGACTTGTCTGATTCACAAATTTTATTGAAAGCACAAAGTTTTCATAACCAAAACTCACTTTATCAGGTGCATAGACTGTTAATTGGGGGGGGGGTGTTAGTGTTTGGGGACAAACCCCCAAGCAGAGTGCACAGCAGCAGTCAAGCCAGGCAGCCAAATGAGAGAGAGGCTGGGCCCAAGAGTATACACACACTGGAGACAAAAACACTGTTTGTAGTTTTTAAATAGTTATTTAATTCACACAGAGATTGAGAAGTGTCATTCAGTCCATATGTCAATATCCAGTATATCCATCCAGTTACCTAGTCCATTAACAGTAAATACAATGTCTTTATCTGCTTGTAAATCTTCCCCTCCTGATACCTTTCTCTCGAAGACAACGCTGAGTATGCACAGCTCACCAAGTAAACAGTCCCTTTGTTCAGTAGAAACGGTATCTTGCACAGTAGCCAACAAGCAGACGTCTCATACAGGAGTAAAACAGCAGGCAGCAGAGATCAGAGAGACCAGAGAGACCAGCGACCAGTAACACCAGGAACCAGAGACCAGGAACCAGCAACCAGAATCAACAGCAAGCGTTACGTTTCTCTCACTGCCTATTATTGCAGCTTGCAACCGCACCCTTAATTATCAGATTACATTGCAGTTTTTGTGCTTAAAGCTGCAAACACTTAAACCTAGGTTTATATATTTAGTCACCCAAACCTAGTTGGTGTATCCATATACCCAACAGGGGGGGCTGTTTTCATAATTTGGTAAAGTCCTTTTTGGTTTCTTTTCTGTAAACTGTAGAATTCCCCAAATGAGCTGTTCTCATGTAACAGGTGATTCCTTTAGCTTCAAATTCTGTGATCACGACTTAAATCTGCTAATAAAGAAAAAAAATTAAATAATGGGCCTATTGTTATTTTGAATACTGGATTCAGGAAAGTACGGTATCTGTATATTAGCCCAACCTGTTGTGGTTCGCCGGCAGCCAGTGCAGATGGCAGAGGTATCAGACAGTGAGGACGAAGGAGAATCAGTCAGGGAGTCTGGTGAGGACTTGGACGAGGGTCCTGCATCCAATGCAGAAATGGGCCAGGACCACCTGGGAGTGGGGTGCTGCCTTTGGAGCCTTCAGAGTCTGGCAGCAGTGAAGTAGAGGACCCAGGGGAGCCTGTTCCCAGTGCACATGTGCGCAGGGCTGCTAGAAGGAGAGAGCAGCTGAAACAGAGGGGGCAACTAGGGAGTAAGGCTGGAAGGTGATTGCCCCTCCCATAAGGGATAAAAGTCAGCCCTCAGTGACATGCTCTTTGCAGGAAGCAAAGAAGTTCATTAGATTCTGATTCCTCATTGAAGCCCTATGAACTCTGGTTTGTCTTTGCTGGAACTTCTGTCGGTGTCAGCCTTCAAGATTTTCTTCCTTTGCTTTGCATCTTTTGGCTGTCATAAGTAATGGGGGGAGGGGGGGGAGAATGAGTATGGGAAGTGAGCTGGAGATGTTATAAAATAGAACTGTATAAGCTGGGAGGGGGTACATTCTTGCTTAGGTTTCTATCCTATGCTATGCGCAGCTGCAACCCTTTATCAAACTATGTCAAGGTCAACAGACAGAGGCCTCATCACCACCTGGAGATGCCCACATGATGATACACACAACTTTTAATTGGATGAGCCAATTGAACTATTGGGGGTGGGAACGTTGCCATCACTTTGTATATGTGATTTACGCACCCATTTTCTCAGATTCAGAATTATTTTGTTGCTACCACTTGACTTCCAGTAAAAGATATCTTTTCTCTAATTAATGGAGTCTAAGTATTTCTTTCTTGGATTTTGAATGGAGCAGCAGCTGACAGTCGGTTTATAATGGGACTTCTGTTTCTTGGCAGGCTTCTACAACCCTGAAAGGCATGAGCTTATCTCAGAGAATTGTGTCTAATGAGTTTTGGCTGGGAATGCAAGAAATTCCCAGCATTGCATTCAAATAGGTTTGATTTTACACTCGGTTTGTGTTTTCTTAATTTGGATGAAGCCTGGGTCAGAACACAACCTCTATTCACTTTCATGGAGAACTTCCTTTAAATCCTGCATGAGGAATTGTCCTGAACAGATGATTTTTGGAGTCACAAGGCTTTTGTGGTGTGCTAAAATATACTAACAGGTTGTGCTGCTGCAATCTGTACCTGCTGATCTTGGATGTCGTGGAGCTGATGGAGAGTGTGAGGAGGAATATGAATGAGTGATTTGTAACCCACTCTTCTACCAGTTTTCCAAGTGCCACGTATGGTGCAAATTAAACATCATCCTTTTCAAACACTCTTCACAAAGATAGGGTTCAAAACTTTGTAGCGAAGCAAAGCTAAGAATTCTGAAAGAAAGCTAAACTCACATTTACATCCCACATTTCTGCACTACCTCAGCACGTTGTGAAGTGTTTTCATGTTGAAGTAAAAGGGGGTTATGATCCCTTGATACTCCATGATGAGATCACGGAAAGGTGGAAGCTGAAGGGGCTAATAGGGACACCCTGTTTCCCCATGTAAAGTCTCCCCCACCCTCTGATTAAAACTATTCAAAGAGATCTTTTGAGTGGCAACAATCCAAATAAAAATAAGCAACCCACAAATAAGAAAAAGGATGAGAAATGTAAAATTCTCCGCAGAGCAGTTTTCCCACTGAAAAACTCAAAGAGATAAGAGGAACTTCAATTTCTTATAAAGTCTGTCCAAGATAAAAAAAAAAAAAAGATAGATCTTAGGTGGGGAAATATTCAGAACTACAGTTTACACTATGGATATCATGGTTTTTTCCAGACAGTTTTTCCCTCTGTCCAATTCTATGACTCTGAGGGTTTTGAGAATCTCTCTTATTTTTCTTCTGCCCAGTGATTTTAAACCTGTGATCAGCTAGTAACTAGTTAGTAACTGCATCACTAGTAACTGCATCACTGTGAGAAATACTCAGCCCTTTTTAACACAACATTCAATTAACCTTTCAGAGCCTTTTAAAAATGTCATCGATCCTGCAAGATTTTGACTTTCTTTTATGGAAGCTTGTTTAGATAAAAATGACCTGTATATTTTTGAAGAGCCTTACCATGTGAGCATCACTATCTCTAGCTCTGAATTGGTATTTCGTCTGGAGCTTTTGTTACAGGCAGTTGTGACAGCTTGAAACTATTTAGTTATATTTAGCTTGAAAATATTTAGTTATTTAAAGAAGTAAAGGTTCCCCTCAAGTTGACGTTAACCATGGCAACTGTATAGAAATAGTTTGGCAATCCCTTCTGAAGTGTGCGTGTGTGTAACCCTAACCCATAACATCAAGATATCTGATAGGTCTCCCATCTATGTATTAATCAGATCCATCCTTCCTTAGTTTTCTGGAGATCTTCCAAGTTCCAATAGGTTTTTCTTCCTGCTGTGATGATAGCTACTAGTTGTTACTCTATCCTGAATTCCATAGAGATGTTAGATTCTTTTCTTGAGAAATGCACCTGGACCTGAACTTCAGCAGTTCACAAAAATATCTCTCAAACTGAGTTGAAAGCTTGACAAGTTCTCAAAAGTACTGTAACGGGAGATGTAGTCTTTCCAAGAGAGAATTACAACGATAAGCTTTATATTTATATTGTGAAAAATTCTTATCCCAGATAATAGATAAAGATTTTCCTAGGTCTGCTTCTTGATGCTATTGCCAAATGTGTTTCTTCTGGAGTTTTGGTACCTTGGGAATTATGTGTCAGTGATGCACAATCAAACATCTCCTTCTTTCTCCAAATTGGAGGAAATCTAAACCAGTCCAAAGAGCTTGTCAAGAAAAAAAAATACATTATCAACCATTTAACTTATTTCTCCTCTTCTTCACTCAGTAGAAATTCAGGCCTATGGACATGAATGTTAGATAAATCATGGGCACATATGGATTTATTTATTTCCCTTTGGTCAAATCATTTGGTCCAAACCATGAAAGGATATGTTCTCCAAATCCTGCTAAATTTGGCAAGAATTAAACATTTTAGATAATCATCCTTTACTAATCTTCTTAAGTCACCAGTCTGGTTTAGAAGAGCATGGCATCTGAAAAAGGATGAATGGGTCATCAAAGACTTAGGATTAATTTCTCTTCACCATCAGAGTTTTTTGATGGAAGGAATTTGTGCACAATCAGCGGCTAACCTTCCATTACAATAAAGAAAAAATGGAAAGCCAATTGATAAAATCTCTATGTGAGATCCCAATCCAAACTCCTCTTGGTTTCTCATTTAAAGCCATCAATGTTTCTTATTATTAATATTACACATGATTTTTTCACTATTTTACAGAATATGCACACACACACACACACATACATACATGCCCGCTAAAGATGGAAGTTCAGATGTTTCTTAAGACACACACATAACTTATAAATATATGGTTTTATTTTCCAGCACTTCCTAATGATAGTCCTTAGTCTTTCTGAAAACATTTTTGTTTGTTTTTTCTTCAGGGAAGGCTCAAAAACTTGAGTTTGTTTCAATCTGCAGAGTCTTAAAATTCTGTTTTGGGTCCAATTTTTACCTGGTGGAAACTTGATCTTTAATCTTCCTTCATTGCTCCGGTGCAGGGTTGTTTTAGACCAAGGATCTTCAAACTTGGCAAGTTTAAGACTTGTGGACTTCAACTCCCAGAATTCCTGAGCTAACATGCCTGGAGGAGGAATTCTGGGAGTTGAAGTCCACGAGTTTCAAAGCTATCAAGTTTGAAGAGCCCTGTTTTAGATGCACCTGTTGTTTCTCAGGAGGCTTCATGGATCATTAGATGATTAGAAACATGAGTGATATTTCTCGCCGGGTCAAGGAGAAAGAGACTAGGGATTCTCTAGGCAATTAAATTTCCCAGGAGGATTATTTTTGAAAAATAAAGAGTTAATATTGAGCTGATCACTGGGCTTACTTGTTTTCCTGGAAAGGTTATTCAAAAACCATGAGCTGGGCAAGAACACCAAGTGAGCGCGGGAACTAAAATGATTATATAATCAGCCTTACCCTCCTTCTGAAAACAGTACACATTTGGAGACAAAATTGCTCAAAGCTGAATCTTAATAAGCATGAGGTATTCCTCTGATCTCCTCCACATCAGCCTTTTTGATGGAGGAAACTAATTTTGCTGCCTCTTGAAAGAACACAGAACCCTCTTGAAAGAATTCTGCTGCACTTGGTGTGCTTTGAATATTAAATCCCTGCCGACAGACCCACAAGGTGGGATTATCACTCACAGGGGAAAAGCCTTCAGAACATCTCTCTCTGATTCATTGCTTAGCCTCTGCCATTCAGCCAATGAAGGCGGCTGCCTCTCTCAGGGGGTAGCAAAGCAGGCAAAAGGGAGTGGGGGTGGGGCTGGCCCTCTTGCAAAGATTGGTTGATACCCCCTAAACCAGGGGTGTCCAAGCTTGGCAACTTTAAGACTTGTGGACTTCAACTCCCAGAATTCCTCAGCCAGCTGGCTGAGGAATTCTGGGAGTTGAAGTCCACAAGTCTTAAAGTTGCCAAGGCTTGGACACCCCTGCCCTAAACTAATCTAGTCAATGCCAGGAGGTGTCTAGGAGTACTATGCTTGTGCTGGTCAGACAGTATATAGTTAATTGGGAATTGGGAACTGTCCCCTTAAGGGAATGCCTAATGGGAAATATAATTAATGCCTCATGGGAAATGTGGTTCATGTCATGTGGTCACATCTGTAATCTTGATTGGTCACTGAATTGACCTCTAGTTGGGTTGGGGGAAGCCTTTGTTCTTTTTCCTTGCCTGGACCCAGCAGCTAGATCCCTTGCTGCACCATTATGGGATGAAGATAACCATATTTTCACACTATGAAGACAACTATGCAAAGATTGGACGTTAGATGAATCTCAACATAACTGAGCTATACCTTGAGGATGCCCGGTGTGATCCAATAAAGAAACTTTGTATGGAAATCTTTGTAGAGTTTAACTGCTAATCTTGGGTATTTTTTTTTTTTTTTTTGGAAGATAAATATTGCCTAAGACAAGACAATGCTAATATGCAGTTCTTCATTGCCCAGCTAAATGGGAGCATGGAGCTTCTTTGCCCAGGTTCCAAATGCTAAACAAACTTAGGCTTCGTTAGCAGATACGATATTCCAGGAAATCCCAGAATTGTTGATTAAAGTGGGAAATGGAAACCACTTTCTGAAGGAAAGCAGTGATTCCATGTTGCAGGATCCAATCTCTGCCGGACACTGGGAGCAGAGATCTAGTCTTTCGAGCTTTTGAACTTGTGCTGGAGGCCACCCTCAGAGAGCTTCTTTCTACTAGAAACAACTTCCATGTAGTCGACAGATGATAGCTTGATAGCTGGATGAATGGATGCTAGATGAGAATAGAGAGGCAGGCAGGCAGGCAGAGTCAACATAACTATGTACTTAGCAGGAGTGGAAACTGGGGCCTGGAGAATTTTTCTTGGACTGAAACTATAATGAGGATGCTCTAAGGATTGTAAGATGATCAGATAAATGCATAGGGATGATATTGATTGCAGGGCTTCATAACAAGGAAGAATGACCTGCAAAAGACATTGTTCCTACCAAAGTTTCAGCAACAGATTCGTAAAATCACCAAGAGATGAGCTCAGCTCGAAGGAGACATTGCCTTTTTCCTAATAGGATTTTTAAAATAATTCAACTTTAAGGGCTCGCAATTCAATCTTGTATTTAAATGCGGGTGCCAAACTTGAGAAACGTTTCTTTTTTTAATAAGTGAAATTGAACAATCCTGGGAAAGATGATAGAAGTTTTCGATATATTGCTTGTCATATATTTTAATGAATTCGAATTCTGTAAGCTCTGAAAAAAGAATACGTAAGCAAACACCGAAGGCTAAGTTTAAATTAATGAATGTCATGTAATGCTGGCAAATGTTCTGCTCTTCTGTAATTGAAAAGAATCAAATAAAGTAGTTGAAACAACTTTTGGGGTATGAGAAAGATGGTCGAAAGTACCAGAACTGCCAGATGAAAATCAACATCATTGGAAAGATTGTTGTCAAAGTACAATGTGGGTTTGAGCCGTGGGGCTGAGTGCGTAAACTGATTAGAGTCCTCTTCCTTCAACATCTACAGATTACAGTGGGAGCTTCAGACCTATAACTGCTACAAGCCAAGGTTAATTTTCTTCTATTAAAACCAGGAAAGACACATGCTTGTAAATTGAACTCCCAAAAATCAGCTTGTTCCAAAGGTGCTATTCAGCAGATCTGACCAGTTCTGGAGAACCGGTAGTGGAAATTTTGAGTTGTTCGGAGAACCAGCAAATCCCACCTCTGACTGGCCCCTCTCCCATCTATTCTCTGCCTCCCAAGTCCCAGTTGATTGGCTGGGTCTTCTTTTGTTGCCTTGCGCAGGAGAACGGAGCTGGAAAGCACATTAGTGGGGTGGGGTGGGAATGGAGATTTTACATTATCCTTCCCTTGCCATGCCCACCAAGCCACACCCACCAAGCCATGCCCCACCATGCCCACCAAGCCACGCTCACAGAACCAGTAGTAAAAAAATTTGAATCCCACCACTGGCTTGTTCTAAATCAAGGGTGTCCAAGCTTAGCCAAGCTTGGAGACTTCAACTGCCAGAATTCCCCAATGGCACGGCAGTTGAAATCTGAGAGTTGGGGTCCACCAGTTTTAAAGTGCCCATGCTTGGACATCCCTAGTCTACACAATTAACTCTTCATCCTTGGGGGACTTTATCAAGAATTGCTTGCAAGTTGTGGCTGAAGGAAGAAATCATAGATACTGCAACTTCACATTTATCAAATGAAATAACGGGTGTTAGCCAGACAGGTAAGAAGATATGACTGCATACTTGAGACTGGACAGAAGCCAAATTAGTAACATTTTTGTCTGGAGAGGGTGGAGTGGGGAAGGTATGGATTGATGTCCAGTCTTATTCTCAGTAGGTTTTTCTGATGTTTTCCTTTCCCCCTTTTGCAGACTAAAACCAGGTGTATTTATTTCATTGGAAGCAAATCTATCTGCAGTGGATAACAGGTAACTGTTCTATCAGAGGGCTGTGATCCTTCCTCCTCCTCCTCCTCCTCCTCCTCCTCCCAGGAGTTGCATTCTCCAGAAGCTCTGTCTCCTGAAACAGTCCTGACCACTGCAACTGCCACTGCCAGGAAAGTTGGAAAGACCTAGAAAGGACCTTTCAAGGTGCAAAAGGTGACACTCAGAGGGAGAGGAGAGACTGTACAAATGAGGCACATCAAGCTAGTGGACCAGGGAAAGGAACCTGCAGCCCTTAATTACATTTCAGAAGCCTTCTACAGGCCATTAATCCCCATGTTTGGCAAGAGTTATCAAAGCTACTTTGTTGTGATGAAAGAAGGTTTGAGGGACAGATAAGGACAAGAGGATTAAAAATAAATAAATTAAAAATAATAATAATAGGAGTAATGGAAACAGTTTGTCAATAACTATTCAAAACCCAAATAAATGAATAAACTCTGGGTCTGCAGACAAGAACCCTGCAGAACAATGACAGGCATTTTGCATTTCTTCCACCGATTCTCATTCAGTCCATTTCCCCTAGTAACTTACAACACCTTTAACCCAGCTGCTTTCTGTTGATAGTCTGTCCCCAGTTCTATCACTTTGGCACAACAATGGTTGGATGACTCCAGCAGATGTTATAATTCATGACTGTTGGTGACATCTCAGTTTGATGAGAAAGTCTTCACTCTGGAAATGTCTTTCAAAGAAAAATAAACCTTTGTATGAAATGTGAACTTCTCATGGACCAAATATGAGGTGTATGGCGTTTTCTTACTCCAAGGTAGCTGATGGGTTCCATGAGGATCTGTCTTCTAACACAGGGGTCTCCAACCTTGGCAACTTTTTGTGGACTTCAACTCCCAGAATTCCTCAGCCGGCTTTGGAGTTGAAGTCTACAAGTCTTAAAGTTGCCAAGGTTGGAGCAGGGGTAGCATCCTACCGGTTTGATCCGGTTCTATAGAACTGGTAGCTCCAAAGAGCAGCTGACACTGAACCAGTTGGCTGAGACGAGGTTTTGGTCTACCATTTGGACTTCCTGGGCTCTAGGCTGTCATTTAGTGGCTGCATTTTCCTCCTCGGCTATTTTGCGTGGCACAGCTGAGTGCCGCTCATCAGCTGGACAAAGTAAAGGCTTGCCAGAGCTGGTAGCATGGATGTGCATGTAGTGTGCATTTGACATGCATACTCGCATGCCCCAAACCGGTTGTTATGCCAGTCGGATCCCAGCTTTGGATTGGAGACCCCTGTTCTAACACATTATACAGTCATATTCTCTTCAATGGTTTCCAGTCTCCAAGGCATTGCACCTTTTAACTAAGTCCAAAAGAAGAGACTATGAAAAAGACCATCCAATTATTACTTCCCTTCCTTTTTTAAAAAAAATTCTAGTTTGTGTAAAACTGGAAATTGAAGACATCTTGGTGGCCTCCAAAGATGCAGAGACACATCATGGAACCTGACAGCACTGGGACCGCCTGGCCTTTCCAGTTTTTCCCGCCATCCTTCCAAGATATTCAAAATAACTGTCAAGTATCATGTGAATAATGTATTAACACAAGAACCTGTTTCATAGGAGAAGAAAATTTGCAAGACAAATTTCAGCTCAGCAATAGGGCAAAAATTCAATCTGAGACTACAATAGCAATAACAATAGTACTACTTAAGATTTATATACAGCTTTACAGCTCTCTCTAAGTGGTTTACAGAGTCAGTATATTACCCCCAATAATCTGGGTCCTCAATCCTTGGTAAACTTTAATGCTGCTCTCTTTCCAATTCCATAGAACATAGTTTATTTCTTAATCCGCATCTACAAAATTGTGCTGCAATTATTTCTATAATATTAAATCTCAAGGGGGAAATTAGCCATCTCAACCTGTCTGCCACAAAGGTCTTCAAAGATGCTCAGAAACCCAGTAAGGTACATCTTTTAAGTACAAACATCACAAAAAAAAAGGCTTTTTAGCTCCAAATTTGATGTTATTTCCCTTGCATAACAACACTGATGTTTGCACAATTATATAAGGACTGCATCTTATAACTTTTTTTGAAGTTGAAGTGAGGGGGGACATAGCAGAATAATTGCATGGAAGCCAGAAACATAATTAGAGGATTTTCATCATTCTCTTCTCTAGAGTTCACAGCTGTGAGGAGCATAGCTGAGATAATAAAGGTGTAATAATGATACTGAAATCTGTTGATAGGAACACTACTCCTCTGTCAGTTAACGCAGTTCTCTCCTCTCTAGGATGATTTACTTATTAGTGTGTGCTGCCTGTGAATTGGGCAAACTGATGTGTGAAATATGTACAACCTGTAAAATTTGGCCCCAATCCTGCCTTTCATACATTGCATCGTCCCCAAATATTAAACCTTTCAAACGAGCACATACTTTTCTTTCAACACAAATGTAACACATGATGTAAATGACTTCCTAATCCTCTTGGCTTGAACAGAGAATGGTGTCATGATAAGATGATCTCTATCAGCAGTCAGGTCCTGTCTTCCAAGGATTGACACCGTCAGTAGATGGTTCACAGCAGTGGTGGGATTCAAAAATTTTTTACTACCAGTTCTGTTGGCATCGCTTGGTGGGAGTGATGGGGGAAGGATACTGTAAAATCTCCATTCCCTCCCCACCCCACTAGCCTGCTTTCTAGCTCCATTCTCCTGTGCAGGGCAACCAAAGAAGACCCAGCCAATCAGCTGGGACACTGGAGGGCAGAGAATAGATGGGGGCGGGGCCAGTCACAGGTGGGATTGGCTGGTTCTCTGAACTACTCAAAATTTCCACTACCGGTTTTCCAGAACTGGTCAGAACTGGCTGAATACTGTGGAAATTTTTGGTGGTTCAGGATGTAGGCTTCAAATGTTGATCAAAAATACCAAAAGCTTACTCCATTGGGTACGTTACTTATGCATGTACATGCACACAAACACATACATACAAATAGATTTTTCTTGTTGCAACATTTTAGGTAGACACATTAAAACTCTGTGAAATCTATGATTTGAGAAGATTTGGGTGACTGGACACATTTAGAATAATAATTTGATTTGAACTTTGTGATAGACAGAAAGGAACATGCAAGTATTTGACTGACATGGCATAAAGGAAGGAAGGAAGGAAGGAAGGAAGGAAGGAAGGAAGGAAGGAAGGAGGGAGGGAGGGAGGGAGGAGCTTGTGCATGATTCCTGATTATTTTCATAATGTAAAAGAATATAACACACATCGCAGATTTTTTTTTTGTTATAGTCATTTAATACTTAACAGCTTTAGTTATCAACAATCATTGATCTGAATGAAAGCATTCCACTTTTAATATGAAAATATATTTAGAAAGATGGGTCTTCCAGATATATTTAGAACACCTCCTAAATATGCTAGCACAAGGGAGATTCCAAATTAACCAGTGCAATTTAACTTTGCCTAAGCTAAAATTTATGCCAGGTGAGACTACTTTCCTCACAGAGTGTGGGTGTACATAGGGGTATATTTAATTGAATTTAAGTACTCTAATTTAGGCTCAATTTAGATTATAACCTATGCTTACCAAATGGATTACCATTTCTTTCAGGGCTTTAAAGAGGAAAACAATCATCAGCAGGAAACCTGAAAAACAAATAAATAAATAAACACTCAGCGGGAAAGCTGACTGCACAAAATATGGGCATCCTTTCCACGAAGGCACTATTTTTTTTTTTTACTAGTAAGCAATGAGTCACACGAATCCTCTCCTGATTTCTTTGCCTGTTGAATTTGTGCAGCCGGCGTAGTTCTTCTGCCAAAAAGGCCACCCAGCCCAAAACCGAGACAAAAAGAAAAGATGCCAAGAAGTTGGATTCAAGGATTAAAGATGACCATTCTCAGTTTGTGCACAAACCATACAGAGAGCAGTGCGAAAGTCATCCAGGCAACATCTTCTCCACAATATTTATTTGAACACTACTGAGCAAAATAATTTCTTCTGTCTATTTTTATCATATCATATATTTATCATATACCATCATTCATCAGTTCTAACTCTACATGGCAAAATGACATCAAGATCTATTAGTTACACCAACCATTCCTCTACAGATAGTATGCTGAATCTTTCCATATCTGGGCACATAAATAATCTCACCTGAAACAATCATATACCTACCTGTCTATCTTAAAAGGCTGCTTTTAGTGGATTGAACACGATGTTGTTGCCTTCTAAAGTATTTCAAGTCAGCTTCCAACAATTCCATTTTTTTTTCTTCTTCTTCTCCTTCTCCTTCTTCTTCTTCTTCTTCTTCTTCTTCTTCTTCTTCTTCTTCTTCTTCTTCTTCTTCTTCTTCTTCTTCTTCTTCTTCTTCTTCTTCTTCTTCTTCTTCTTCTTCTTCTTCTTCTTCTTCTTCTTCTTCTTCTTCTTCTTCTTCTTCTTCTTCTTCTTCTTCTTCTTCTTCTTCTTCTTCTTCTTCTTCTTCTCCTCCTCCTCCTACTCCTACTCCTACTCCTACTCCTGCTTTTCCTTCTCCCCTCCCCCTCCTCCTTCCTCTCCTCCTCTTCCTCCTGCTTCAGGTATCAAGGGAGATACAAAGATTTGGGTCTTGCTTTGAGTTTTCTACTTCCTATTGACATATTTGTGCTTTACCTGTCACTCTTTTCCTTCTTGCTGAAATAATGAATTGGAGTCACATCTTATTTTAAACCTCACTATTAAAAACCAGCTGCAAAACCACGGAAAAGAAAACTTTCTGAGTTTTTTTTTTAAATACATTTATCCCATTTAGAGCTTGTCAGAGGAAAAAAATGCAAAATATCAACCAATTATCGGGCACAGGAACCTTAGCAAGATCACTACAAATGGAAGCTCTGCTAACGTGAATTTGGGATCTGTTAAAATTTGACCCCAAGAACTCTCCAATTAGCCTTCTCAGGGATTGCAGGCAGCATCTGTAGCTAACAGGCATTACCTACCCAGGACTTCAGTGCTCTATGGAATTAAAAGAGCACCATTCAAAATGTGACAGCTAAGATATCTCTTTGAGGAGCTGGTGACAGACCTGCAAAGCAGCTGTGATAGCATTTATTTTTTTAAAAAAAAAAAGGTTACCCAGAGGCACGTTTAATTGCCATAGTGGGGTACATTTTTATAATTGTCATATTCTCTGTGGTGTTGCAGCTACAAATGCCCAACATTCTGTTACAGATGCCGACAAAGGAATCATATTTGGTGCTCAGCTCCAGGCCAGTCAGGGAATGCTCAGAAGGGCTCCTGCCTGAGGTAAGACTGTGGATCAACCACCACGTTCTTTTTCTACTTTTTCTGGAAGGTCCTGCTTTAATGCAACAGTCACCCGTTTGAAGGAGGCAAAGTCAGGAGACAGAAATAGCAAGGATTCCAGGAATGATAAAGAAGGAAGGAGAGGAGAAAGGAGGAGTGGAGAGGGGAGAAGGGAAGAGAAGGGAAGGGAAGAGAAGAGAGAGAGAGAAGGGAGGGAAGGGAGAGGAGAGGCAGGAAGGGGAGGGAAGGGAAGGGAGAGAAGGAAGGAAGGAAGGAAGGAAGGAAGGAAGGAAGGAAGGAAGGAAGGAAGGAAGGAAGGAAGGAAGGAAGGAAGGAAGGAAAGAGGAGAGCTCAGGAAGGAGGGGAGGGGAGGAAGGGGAAGAGGAGGAGGAAGAGGAAGAAGGGTAGGTTGTGCCAAATGTTTATTAAGATCAAAAATCAAAAGTGGAGGAAATTGCCTCAAAATTTCTGCAGATTTCTTGGCAAGATTTCAGAAGTGGTTTGACATTCTCTTACGGCTGAGGTAGAGTAAACAGTTGACGTCAACTCCCTCTGAATGCCACAACTTCACAGTATAGAATCACCAGCCTTGTCCAAACTACATTTGCGATGCCCATTTTGATGATTGTGTTTGTAGACCCCTCTCCATATATACTAATACAACTTACTGGTTTTCGTAGCCACATGTAAACCTGTGTTCAGTAAATTAAGCATCTTCAGAGTGCACTGGATGCTTGGTAGTAACTACTTCGCATTCAACCTGTGAAAACAAAACTGGTTGCATTGTTCATGGCATCGCCTGTTTAGGCAGATGTGAAGAAATACAGCCTACCATAAAGAAGCAGCTGTTTCTTTGCATTCTGTTATAGCCTCTCCCATCTTAGGCCAAGCCACAATAAGAAAGGAATGAAATGTTTACTGGGATTTTAATAATAAATGATGTGAAACCATTTACAATAATAATTATAAAATCTGCTTTCCAGCTGTGGCGAAAACAAATTTCTTTTGGAGAAGACAGTTCTCTTCCTCCATCCCCTTAATTCACAGAAGATATTCTTTGCCATTTTAGGATCAAGGGGGGAAAATAGAAAAAAGAAAAGGAATTC
Source organism: Pseudonaja textilis (assembly GCF_900518735.1). The sequence goes on along the minus strand of NW_020769358.1, from coordinate 2,950,281 downwards.
ATGAGCCCTGCAAATCAATATATCCTTTATATTCATATCCCCATTACATATGTAATTTTATTAAAGATTTTTTTAAAAAAAGTAAAAAAAAAGAATCAAAGAAAATCTAAAGGTTTAAAAAAAGTGGGGAAAAGTAACAGAAAGATAGAAAAGAACGAAAAAAGTTACAAGGAAATAGTTTCCAATTTCTTTAGCGGAATTATAAGTACAAGTTTACCTTTTGTCCTATGGTAAACAACATAACTCTTTTCTTTCTATAATATATTCTGTACAATCATTAAAACCAGAAATTATACCGGTTCATCTCAGAAGTTCCATCCTCTTCATCAGCCATTCCTCCATTTTGGATAATGCTGAATTTTTCCATCTTTGTTCATATATAAACTCACTGTATCATATACAAAAATATCTCACTTTGTTCAGATATAAACTCACTATATACCATGTTTCTCCAACAATACGGCCTCCCCAATACGAAGTCCCAGCATGTTTTATAGGCATGAAATGAAATTAAGCCCCTCCCCCCAAATTAAGGCCTATATTAAAATATGCAAAATGGGGGGGGGATGGCGGGGGGCTTGCCGTTAGGAAGTACTTTTGTTGCACACCCGGATATGGTGCTGCCTGCGTTGACCTCGGCATTGGTGGGGCACTTTGTATCGGGAGAACTTCCGCCACCGTTGCTTTCCCTTCTCCCCATATTGCTGCAGCATTTGGAGCAACGACGTGCCGTTTGGCGCAGTAACACGGCATTTGGCGCAGCCATGCGCGGCCAGCCAGGGCTCTTCCCTGCAACCGGAGCCCAGCGGAGACACTCGGCTTCAGGCATTCCTCTCGCCGCCTTCCCGAGCATCATTCAAAGGCAAAGCCCATTCTTTTAAAAACGACAGCCTACTAGCGGTATGACAAAGCCTCCCCTGCCCAAGAGGGCAGCCCAACCCCACATGGGGAGGTGAATCTCCCAGGGCCACAGCGCAGGATCGGCCCACCCCAGGAGAAGCACTCAGCCACCATCCCTGGCTGGTGCCAGGCAGAGAGCGAAGAGCTTTGCCTGGGGCGCCCAGTGCAGCTGACAGGTGGGCCCTCCTGCCCTGTGGTGGAGCTCTGGCCAAGGCAGTGAGTGCCTCCCTGCCAGGCCCTCCATTCATCCCACCAGGGCTGCGCCGGACCCAGGCGGGCTGGGCAGAGCCGGGAAAGTGAGCCGTGGGTGCGCGCCCACCTGCCAAGCAAAAGAGCCCAGCCCACCCGGCTCTGGCATGGCCCTGGCAGGGTGAGCAGAGGGTCTGGTGGGGAGGCGCTCACTGCCTTGGCCAGAGCTCCGCTACCGGGCAAGAGGGCCCACCTGTCAGCTGCGCTGGACACCCCAGGCAAAGCTCTTCACACCTGGTGCCAGGCAGGGATGGCAGCTGAGCACTTCTCCCAGGGTGGGCCGATCCTGCGCTGTGGCCCTGGGAGATTCACCTCCCTACGTGGGGTTGGGCTTCTCTCTTGGGCAGGGGAGGCTTTGTCGTACCGGTAATAGGGCGTCGTTTTTATAAGAATGGGCTTTGCCTTTGAACGATGCCCAGGAAGGCGGCGACAGAAGCGCTTGAAGCGGAATGTCTCCGCCGGGCTCCAGTTGCTGGGAGGAGCCCTGGCTGGCCACGTGTGGCTGTGCCAAATGCCACGTAGCTGTGCCAAATGCTGTGGCATTGCTCCAAACACCATAGCAGCATGGGGAGAAGGGAAAGCAACGGTGGTGGAAGGTCTCCCAATAGGAAGTGCCCCACCAAAGCTGAGATCAACATCCAAGCTGTCACCGCCTGCCTGCCCAAGGATGCAAGGGGGGGAATTAAGTCACCCCCCAAAAGACGGCCTAACCATTTTGGGGGGGCTCCAAAAAAAATAAGACCCAGCCTTATTATATGAGAAACACGGTATTCAGCTTTGGTATTCAGCTTTGTTTGGGTATTTTCCCACATCATTATAGTTGTGCTTTTAAAGTTGTAGCGACGTTTCCGCAGAATCTCATCTGCCATCATCAGGTTTGTGTATTGTGTTCGTCTGTGAGTTTTAAATTTGCTGCCAGCCTCGTGCTTTGTTCATCCTGATTGGTTGGGAGTCCTGGTCTGTGTTTATTGGTCTTGGAGTTTGTTGTGTTCTTCTTGATTGGTGTTTCTAATATCTTCTGTCTGTTTTGTGGCTTTTTTTGTCTTGATAAGCTGGCAACATTTTGTTTCATGTATTGGGGGCTTTCAGCACAGTTTGGCTTCGGGTGAATGGCCAGCTATCATTTATTAGGAAACTAGGTTTCATCTGGGTGGCTGGTTGGGATGTGTTTGGGCTGGAAGTATCAGGGAGGGGTCTGTTTGTGCCCAGGTGTTTGTTTGGCTTGTGGTGTGGAGATTTTTTTGTTTGTGAGTGCAGGCTTCCAGGTAATTGACAGTCTGGTGGAGTCATCTCTTCTATTCATGCTTTCAGGTCATTTTGCAATTTCTATGGCTTATCTGATAATTCTGTAGCTGGGGTTTTCTATAGTGGCTAGGGTTTTGGTGCCACTTAAGTCGATGCTATGACCTGTGGCTTTCATGTGTTGGACTAGTGAGGAAGTGTGTTGCAGCTTTTTTACTGCATTTTTCTGTTCATCAAGGCAGGTACTTATTCTTCTATTGGTCTGTCCAATGTATGTGGCAGGGCATGATGCACAGGGGACTTCATATATGCCTTGGTTTTCCAGGTCAATTTTATCTATTGGGTCTCTTTGGATGGTTGCTATTTTTCTATCCGCACCAAACTCAATTGCAAGAAATACGACTTCAGCCACAGAGCGGTCAATGTCTGAAATACTCTACCAGACTCTGGTTTCTTCCCCAAACCTCAAAAACTTTAACCTTAGACTGTCTACTATTGACCTCACCCCTTTCCTAAGAAGTCTGTAGGGGGTGTGCATAAGTGCACCAACGTGCCTACCATCCCTGTCCTATTGTTTCTTTTTATTTTTCTTATCCATTTCATGTATTCATAACTATGTTTATACTTATACCTATTATCTTATAATTGCTTGACAAAATAAAATAAATATAAATAAAAAATATACAAAGATGAAGTTTGATGACTCCCTCCCCCCCAAAAAACTGTTTATTTATCAGCCCCACCAGGAAACCATCTGGTTTCAGTTGGGTATTATTCTTTAAAATCTTCTGAATCCCCCTATGCACTCAGAAGTGATTTTTTCTAATGTTTTGAACATCCAGCAAGCATGATAAAATGACTCTATTTATTCTTCTTCTCATTTCCAACATAAATTTGAAGTCCCTTTAGGCATTCTAGACAAGTTCTCCGCTGACATATATCAGCAGAATATCAGTTTATAAAAAAATTCTTCACAACATAACGTAAAATTCCAATAATTTCTCATACATTATTTCACTTGTTCTTCTTCAGTTTCAATTTTTAATAAAAGTTTATACATTTTATCAATTACATATACATCATTTGTACACAGTTCTGTTTCAAAATCAATCTCACAATGTTCAATAGCATAAACTCTTTTGCCTACTTTAAATCTTTCTAGTAGTTGTAAATAAGTGAACCATTGACAGCTATATCCCTTTGCCATCCATTCTTTTGATTTGATTTTAGATTCCCCTTGTCAATGTATTTTTCTCAGGTCCAATCTATCTTTGTTTGCTCTTTGCATACCTCCCATGAGCACCACAATATCAGGATACAATCTGGAATACAGATTTACAGTGTTATTTGCAGGGGTGGGATTCTTCCGGTTCAGACCGGTTCTATAGAACTGGTTGTTACAATTCTGCACAGTTGGGAGAACTGGCAAATCACATCACTGGCTGGCCCCAAATTCAATATTTACACAAATATTCACAATATTTACATACAAGCCATGCCCACCCAGTCATATGTCTAAGCCACACCCACAAATTAGGCCACACCACCGAACTGGTTGTTAAGAAATTTGAATCCCATCCCCGGTTATTTGTACTATTTATACTTGTATTTGTACTTGTATTATTTGTTCCAACAGCGGGTTGGGAAACTTGTTTAGGAATCCTTTGATTTGTATAAGGAAAAATGAAAATATATTGTAAAATAGAGTCTCCTTTAAGGCATCTGAGCATATTCAGAATATAACAATTAACTGCAATGGATTTTCCTGTAGAGAATTCATATGGAGGAAGGGAGGGAGAAAGGGAGAGAGAAAACTGGAAAATATAATAAAAAGCTCTAAAAGAGTATTCGGCTGAAGGAAATCAGTCAGAAAGCTATGCCAGCTTACAGCAATAGTAGAAAGAAGTAACTTAAAATCACAATGGAGATTACATGCAATTTTCTATACACCGTTAAGGAAATACAGAAGTCTCAATGGTTCAAGAGCTCCCTTGGTAATATTAAGAGAAGGATTATTGCTAAATTCCTAAAATACACTGCCATTTCACCTTCCCAAGCACTGGAAGTTTTAAGAAATGTCCCACCTGATTCACCAAACTCAAATGAATTGGAGAAGTATTCATTTCCACACAAAGCTGATTCGGATCTGCTTGAATAAATATCAGTTTTCTTTTCTTTCACATCTTTGCTTGCACACATCATAAGCTTGATTATATGGGTCAGCCTGCGTGCACTGTGTAAAATCTGAATCTCAGAATAGTGAAACTGACAATTTCCTATTTTCCTTCTTACAATGTTTTTTGACCGCAAACTAAGACTTTCCACAAGGATAAAGTGTGACATCTAGTGGTATACTCATAAACTACAATAGAGTTCATTTACGATCAGGTCAAAATGCTTTTATCTAAAGGCTAGTAGGTAGATTCTTGATTTGTGCCAATGAATATTCTTATGAAAATTAAGTCTTCCTAGGTGTGTTAAACTATCATTTCCCAGGTGTTTTTTTTGCTTTAGGAGCTGGTAATTTATTTACCCAAATAACTTGCCTTCAGAAGTTGTGGGTGAAGAAGAAGAAGAAGAAGAAGAAGAAGAAGAAGAAGAAGAAGAAGA
>NW_020769358.1:2925446-2941265 GCF_900518735.1 Pseudonaja textilis | reverse complement strand
GAAAGGAAAGGAAAGGAAAGGAAAGGAAAGGAAAGGAAAGGAAAGGACCAAGTCTATGCAAGAACATCTTGATTTTATTTTAAAATATGTTTTTCTTTCTCTTTAGAATTCAGAATTCATTAGAATCTCCAGTGGTTATGTAAAAAGGCAGTACTTTTTCATAAAGGGAGCTATAGTTTATGATTCCTAAGAAATTTTAACTTACAGCAAAGTTTGAACTCACAAAAATGGCATAAGTTGTCAGATTCTCCATAAAATAAACCATAAGAGAGCAGAGGACTTCCCCCACCCCCCAATAAAATTTTATTAGAAATTCAAGATAGGGTTTAACCACAGTGACATATGCCTTGATGCATACTCAAGTAACTTCAGTTTTATCATTGTTGTAATATAGGCCAGAATCTTTAGCATTGCATGGGCTGCCAATATCGGCCAGCTTTAAGGGTGCGGGATTAATCTCTAAAGAGAGTCAATTCTACAAACTCCTTTGAAGAAAGGAAGAAATAGAGGCAGATCAATGCATGGCTGGATGGATGAGTAGTTTGAATCACTTTTAGCATTACCCAATTTGAAAATGACAGAAAGGGGCAGAAGAGATACAACCGTCTCGGTGAGAAGAATGAGCTACAGTTCTTAGTACAAGTCTGTCAGGTTTGTTTGCTGCAACATGCACCCAATCATAGAACCGTTCTAGCCTGAAGAAGAAAACAATCAATAGCTGTGAAGCTTTGCCAGACCTTGAATAAAGGGAAGTATATTTTATTGAGTTCTCCTTGAGACTGTTTCTTCCGAGAAGATTTCATCTGTTCACCTGCAGAAAGGTTGTGACTGCCCTTCTTCTCGGGATTGCACTGAATGTGAAACATGAAAACAAAAAAGTGTGGGGATGAAAGAAGACAGTGGAGGAGGAGAGGAGGAGGAGATACTTCAATTGGTCCCAGTGGTAGTTGTTCCACTGACCTATACGAGTAATATTCTATTTCAGTGATGATGATGATAATAATAATAATAATTGCAAAAGCAGCCGCACTTCGGACATTTTACATCTTGCAGTGATACCTTTTAAGACATCAAAGAGCAACATCTTCCTATGCCAAGGCTGCTTTTTGAGGATAGAGTAACAAAATAAGCAGCAGCAACTTGCTTTTGTCTACTCAAAACAACATTTGGGAATGTTTAAAACCCTGGATGAAAAATGTTTCATTTCATTTCAGGAAGGTGTGTGTGATTCAGATGGAAACCAGCTTGATTGCTGGATTTTATTTATCATTCTGTTACGTTCTTCATCTGCTTTAATACTTCCCCCATCAAGGCATGATGGAATAAGTAAGTAAATGCTTTCTGGCACAGTGAAAATCATGCTAATTTGATGGAGAAATTCCAGCAGTATTCTTTTTAAAAAACCATTGGCAGACATCTTTCTTCTGCAAAAGGTCCTGTTACTCTGTTCTTTGAATAATTATATTTCTTGTACTAAACGTTTCTTGATTCAACATAAGAAGGGACCCAAGAATGATCCCATGCCAATCTTCATACAAGAATCATAAATACGTTTAAGTGTGCTGTTCGTGCACCACTGTTTCCTTTCATTGGCCAGCTATCAGATCAACAACTACTGAACCGATGGGAGTTTTGAAGGAGTTCCCTGAATCCTATTCACTGAATTAAGATTTCAACTCTTGTAGAAATCTCCTTTGTTTGGTATATAGATGAGCATTGTCTTCACATAATCAGAGTGAGTTCTGTACTCTGAACCATGGACAGCAGCAGCATCCAACTCCCACATTTTTATATTTCTCCATCTTCAACTTCTAAGACATAATGGACAACTAAATCATTCTGTTTTCATAGAGAAAATTATAAGGGAACCAAGAATGTGTTTTTATTACTCATACTTCTCTTGGCAGACTATTGCTCTAGCATTTGTGGGAAGTTAGAGGTCCAGTCATCTATACCAACCAGAGTTCTGTTTTGTAATTCCTACCCATCATGGCCTGTAACTCTACATTTGTTCCATTTATGCTCTTGAACTAGAAGCCAACATAGTCATGATACTGATAAATCTGGGAGTTAAGAGTTTTGCAAGGATGTCTACAATATCAATGTTATAAACAGCTTATGTTTTGGGCTCTTTGGTTATATAGAAATTACATTAGCAGCATCACATCTTCATCGCCTAACTGCACTAAGATTAAATTCCAAGCAGGAATGATAAATTTCTGGGAATCCTATGCCTTTGTCTCATTTTTAGATTGGTTCTATTAGGATCCCTGTCAACTGATTATTTTAATTTGAAAGACCATCATTTCCAGGGAAACATGAAACAGCATCTTTGATGTTATCAATGAGAGTTATCCCTGCTTTTCAAGAGGGACCTTCAAGACAGAAATATGTCATTGTTCTTCCTCTGTAATAAGTAGAATGTATGTTGCTCATGATGTGCAAAAGACACCCACAATCCTAGGCTGTGTCTGTGTGTGTTTGTTTACTCCCATATTTCAAAAATAAAAATGAACAAATAGCTTGGAAACCCTTTATTCAGATTTTTCTTGACAATATATGGAAGCAAAGGGACAGAACTTCTGCAAAATATGGTCCAAATAAGGCACTTAACCAGTGCAATGTGCATAAACAGCATGTCTTATCTGAATTTTATGCAAATTGAGTTCCACAGGTTTATTTTAGGATGCAAAATGTAAGCTGGTTATAATATTCTCCATTTATGCCTCCCAGGAATATAGAAAACTGCTACAGTTTGGAGCATAGAAGTATGGGAACAGTTACTGAAGCAAAGAAATATTCTCTTGTGTTTTAGATTATATCAAACAATACATTAAGCTATCATATTATTTTATTTTTAAACTTAAAGAGGGAAAAGACATTGAAAGCTTCTGGAAAACTTAGGGAATTTCTGTTATCTTTTGCCTACCAAGAAGGAAAAGTAACTTGACATTTTTTTTTTCATTTATATTGTTGTTTGTGTATGTGTTGTAGTCTATAGACATGTTCTGACCCAGGCTTCGTCCAAATTAAGGAAACAGAAACTGAGTGTAAAATCAAACCTATCTTAATGCAATGCTGGGAGTTTCTTGCATTCCCAGCCAAAACTCATTAGACTGCCAAGAAACAGAAGTCCAATTACTTAGAATATAAACTGACAGAAATTCCAGCAAAGACAAACCAGAGTTCACAGAGCTTCAATGAGGAATCAAAATGTAATGAACTTCTTTGCTTCCTGCAAAGAGCATGTCACCGAGGGCTGACTTTTATCCCTTATGAGAGGGGCAATCACCTTCCAGCTTCACTCCCAAGTTGCCCCCTCTGCTTCAGCTGCTCTCTCCTTCTAGAAGCCCTGCGCACATGCACACTGGGAACAGGCTCCCCTGGGTCCTCTGCTTCACTACTGCCAGACTCTGAAGGGTCCAAAGGAAGGGTCCCAGATGGTCCTGACCCATCTATGCATTGGATGTAGGACCCCCGTCCAAGTCCTTGCCAGACTCCCTGACTGGTTCCCTTTCATCCTCACTGTCCAATACCACTGCTGTCTGCACCAGCTGCCAGTGAACCACAACAAGACAAAATAAATTTATGTTATTGTCCATATTCTCCTAGTTTCTATAAGGTTAACTGGAATGGTTTGGGTTGGGCAGTTTTTAATTCCTAATTTCCCAGCCCACATCCTTCCTTCTTGTTTTCTGAGTCAATGTTGAACTTCTTGTTTTCTGAGTCAATGCTTTCGTTGTACAAGTTGCAATGACAATAAAGTAAGCTAAACTAAACATTTTTCCTTTCATTCTTCAGCAGAGCATCAGAGGTTCCATGTTGGCAAGGAAAGTTGAGTGCAGTTTGTGGGATTTTTGCAGGGCAGTTTAAGAAAAAAATAATTATTGACTGATGGATGGGATGACTATCTTTCTAGCTTCAAGTGGATTGTATTTCTCCTTCAGCAGATGTCTGAAATAGCTCCACTTAGACCAGGAGTGTCCAAATTTGGCATCTTTAAGACCTGTGGACTTCAACTCCCCAAAATTCCCAGCTGGTCATGCTGGGAGATGGCTACACCAATCATGGAATCAGTAAATTAACCTAGTTAAATGGATTTGCACAATACACTGAATTGTCAACTACCACTTCTGTTGGATTTACACAACAAAACATTCCCTGAAGTAGCCAACTGCATTCAGTGGTATGGAAACTCCAACCGATCTTGCAATATTAGTATGGAGACAATCCTTTGGGGAATATTACAGATTCAGCCTCTGTTCCTGCAGAGAATCGGTATACACATCAGTATCAGTTTCTACAAGAAGACTGAAGAAGCAAAGATGACAGTTTGTCAAGTCTTTCAGAGGATAAGCCAGAAAAAGGTTTATTTCAGTTTCTATTCTCCAGAACATAGAACAACTCTCTTACCTTGTAGGAATATAATTCCAATATTTTTTTAAAAAAAGCTGACTTGTAACGGAGTCAACTGTGGACTCAGTCACCTAATTGTCCCCTTCGAGATCTTCTCTTCCTGAGAAGATTTGAGTCTAGGCCTCTGTTTATACAAACAAGGATTGGATTAACTTTTTTGCAGCACCAGCCAAAAAAAAACAAACCCTAATCCAACCCTTGGTTGTATAAACAGAGGCCTAGACTCAAAATCAGGTGAAGTATTACAAATGCTTTATAAATCTTTAGTAAGACCACATCTGGAATACTGCCTCCAATTTGGATCATCACATTATTAAAAAAAAAAAGATCTTGAGACTTTGGAAAAAATGCATAGAAGAGCATCTAAGATGATTAAAGGCTTGGAGACTAAAACATATGAAAAACAGTTGCAGGATTTGGATATGGCTAATCTAGAGAAAAGAAGGACTAGGGGTGACATGATAGCAATATTTCAGTATCTGAGGGGTTGTCACAAAGGAGAGGAGGTCAACTTATTTTCCAAAACATCAGAGGGCAGGACAAGAAACAATGGATGGAAACTAACCAAGGAGAGAAGCAACCTGGAATTAAGGACTTCCTAACAGTGAGAACAATTTGCCAGTGGAATGGCTTGCCTTCAGAAGTTGTGGGTGCTCCATCACTGGAGGTTTTTAAGAAGAGACTAGATAGCCACTTGTCTGAAATGGTTTAGGGGTTGGACTAGAAGACCTTCAAGGTCTCTTCCAGCTCTATTCTGAATTGGAAAAATTGAATTGAGCTGCATGACTCTGCACCTGAACTGCAGCCTAAGCAAATACTGTATATTTGGGGAAGTCTCCCTCCCCCGATTCAATTTCTATTGAAATAGGAACAATTATTTCTACATTTGCATACAAATCAATGCATGCAAATGTTATGCAAATATGCCTCCTTTTTGAGTAACAAGATTCCCATCTACTAACAATAAGTAAGTGAACACTAATCTCAAATTATAGAAACCTATTTTCTCAAGTCCTATTGCCAGGTTTTTTGTTTCGCAATAATTTATTTTAGATGCAGTAATTATAAGGCAATTGATACCTTATTGTTCTGAGGATGAGATGCCATTATGTATGAACTCCATGTTATAGATGGTGGTTCAAAGCTGGATAAGGCACTGGAAGGAAGGCTTCTGAATTTGAAAAAGAAATGCTACATGAATTAAGGATTCAGAATTCAGTCCAGCCAGGCATTTGAAATTTGGGGCTCACATCACAAATAAACAAAGAAAGTATATTGGACATTATAGATTTCAGGACCACAAAAATGAAGATACAAGATTAAATTAAAATTAAATTAAATTTTGTTCAGGTAATTCCCCATTAGGAGAATGAGCGCATACAGGGAGAATTATTTGACAGAAGTGTTTGAATAATACACACACAGAATACAGATACACTGTACAGTAAATGTAGGGTTTTACTTCCAGAAATGTTAAGCAAAGTCCAAAATAGGCAGTCCAAAGTCATTCACAGGTAAATCAGTCAGTTTTTCAATCCAGGGGTAATCCAGTAATGAAGTCCAGTGTCAAAAACAGTTCAGTATCAGACTTACATTAAATCCATGAATATCAGTCAGTTAGGAAAAATGGAGGAACGGCAATACTTTCCAACAGAAGGAAACAGAGATACACTCACACTCTCTTCTGAGATTCAGACTAAACAACCCAGGTTTCTGGCTCCATCTTATGGATGTTTGAGAAACCACACCAAAATACACTTTTGCATTTTCTTAAAGATACAGTCTTAAAATGTTTATCCTGGTTTATATATTTCTAACCCAAATAGCTGTTAGGTGACTCATATTCCTAATATTCTCCCTGTTGGGTAAGATAATATATACAACCTTATATTCTAAGTCCATAATCTTCACAGCACACCTTATGCTTTATAGAGCCTTGGGCCTTTGTAAAATGATCTGCTATATTGTTTTCTGACATACAGTATTCTAGCTTAATCCTTTTACTTTGCACACATTGTCTCACATTTAAACATCTTAAATCTTTGTGTTTCGTTCTTGTTTTAACAGCAATATTTGAAGCCTGTATTGCTGATTGGTTATCTTCATAAACTACAATAGAATCTGTTATATTAATTCCCATATCAATTAATAATTGTTTATACAAAACTAAATCTGTATATAATAAAGACAAACATGAGAATTCAGCCTCCATTGTTGACAAACTTAGATGTTTCTGTCTAATAGATCTCCATCCAATCAATGCTTTCCCCAATAATACAGAAGTATCCGATGTAGATTTTCGTGTATTTATGTCTGTAGCAAAACTTGCATCAGCATATGCAGTTAAATTCAGTTCATCTTTTGGCTCCAAACACAATGCATAATGCATTGTCTGTTTCAGATATCTTTACACACGATTAGCAGATTGCCAGTGCCTTTCAGTTGGCTCAGCATTAAATCTCACTAACTGATTAACACTGTATGCAATATCTGGCCTTGACCAATTACTGAGCTAAGATAAACTACCAATCAAGGACTGATAAATGTTTTTATCAAAAATAGGACTTTGAACATCACTATGGCTAAACTCCTGGCTCACTGATGTCTTAGCTGGTTTACAAAGTTCCATTTTAAAACTTTTTAATAATTGGTTAATTTTATCTGCCTGTGAGATCTTGTATCCTCCCCTAGTTCTATCTACCTTTAAATCAAGATATTGTTTGATTTCTCCTAATTGTTTTATCTTAAATTTCTTTTCCAATAGTGAAATTATCTCAGTAGCTTCTTGTTCAGTTTTGGTGATTAATGCTATGTCATCAGTAAATAATAACAATAATGAAATTACACCATTACTTTCTCTTTTAAACAGACATGGATCAGCCATGCCAGCTACAAACCCTATTTTAGTCAATTCTTTAACTATACATTATTCCACTCATATCTTGATTGCTTCAAACCATAAAGACTCTTTTTCAATTTCCAGCAATCATTATTATCAGTATTATCATTTTTGAGACCTAAAGGTTTCTTTAAATATATAGTGTGTTGCAATGGTGCATGCAGATATGCTGTTTCTACATCCAAATGATTTATAATATATTTCTCCTTAGCTGCCCACACTATTGCTGCCCTTAATGTGGTAGCCTTCAGACTAGGTGCAAACACTTCATCATAGTCATTTGCTGTCTGATTGAACCCTTGTGTTACTAACCTGGCTTTATGGGTAACAGTCCCATCTACACCTGTCTTAAGCTTATATATCCATTTACATCCGATGGCATGTTTACCTGGTGGTAACTTAACATTTTCGTATACCTCCAGTCTTTTTAAAGATTCTAGTTCCTTATCCATTGCTTTCTGCCAAGCAGCCTGATCCTTAGCAGGAAACAGTTTTAGTTCACTATAATTACTTGGAACTGTATTCACTTGGCATACAACACTAGCCTGATATCTATCAGGTGGTCGTGTTACTCGGGTTGAACGTCTTGTGTAATACAGGGCTAACTGGTGGACTTTCCTGTGCCACCTGCTCCTGTTCTTCTATTACCTCCTGTTCTTCCTCTTTAATGGCTATTTGTTGTTTACTGATATCATCTTTAGGTACTATTTGGGTGTCAACAATAATATCATTGCTGGATTCCTGTTCCAGTTTATCCCATCCAATGTGCTCGAGAAATTTTGCATTAGCACTGCAATAAACATGAGCTGTGACTCGATCCCAAAATCTAAATGATCTATGGTTGGCCTCATAACCCCCCCAAAAAATAACTTCTTAGCTCTATGTTGCCCTTTCAGTCTTACTTGTGAGGGAATATGCACCCATGCTGGAGTTCCAAATGTGTGTAGGTAACTTAAATTTGGCTTTCTGCCATGCCAACGAATGAATGGTAATTCTCCAGTTGTTGTATTTACTACATTGTTTAAAACCTGGTTACTACACTTTATGGCTTCACCCCACAGTGTTTCAGGTAAACCTGAATCAGATAACATAGTGCGAGCCATGGCTTGTAATGTTTGCCCTCTTCATTCTATAAACGAGTTATGTTGTGGTCTGTAAGGTGCAGAATGTTTATGCTCAACACCAGCCAATTTCAACATAGTTTGGAATCTTTTGTTAACAAATTCAGTCCCATTATCAGTTACTAAAGTAATTACTTTACTTTTCATTTTTCTCTCAGCAAACCTTAGCCAGTTAAAGAAATGTTGGAATGTTTCTGTTTTGTTTTTCATAAGATAGCAGAAACCATATCCTGAGTAATGGTCCATAACACTCAAAATATAACAGGCACCTCCTAAACTTGGTTTCTTAGGACCAATTATGTCAGCAAACACAACCGCTAAAGGTTCTTTGGTCTTAAACCCATTTAGTCTGTTTGCTGGAGTAACCTTACTCTTTTCTTGACTACAAGCATTACAGTGTAAATACTTGCTACAGGGTTTCAATTTTACTCCCTCTGATAATTCAACAGTTTGTTTGAGCATTTTGAAATTAACGTGGCCTAGACGTCTATGCAGTAAATGTATACATTCATCATATGGCTTAACATTGTCATAAACTGAGTTAGCCATCTTCAACTGGTCATCATGTATCACATATAAATCATTTTCTAATGTAGCAGTAACACTTTTACCCTCTTTATTATACAGTTATCTCCCCTAAAGGTTACTACATAACCAATATTAACTAAAGCCCTTACTGATAACAAATTACATTTCAGTTTAGGTACATATAACATAGTTAAATGTTCATTTATACAAGAACAATATGCAGTACCTTCACCTGATGCTTTAATCTTCCATCCATTTGCCAATGATACATGTTGTTTACTCATGGACATTTTTACAAACCTTTTTCTATCTTTAGTAATCCACTGTGATGCTCCATTATCAACAACCCACAAATCATGGTTTACAGTTGAATTGCTAGACATAACCAAACTAGCATTCTTCTTAGCCTTCTGGTGTTTACTAGTATTTTATTGTTTTCCCTTCTTACAGAATTTAGCTATATGTCCCCTAGCCCCACAAGAAAAACATTTCCTAACAGTATAGGCAGTTGAAGATAAATCCTCTTCTTGTGGTTGTTCCTTTCTCAGTTGGTCCCTATCCAGCCGTCTTCTTGCTTCTTCTAGCAGTCTTCCAGTTATGTCAGTCAATGTCAGTTTATCTCTGGGCAGGACTTCCAGTGAAGATACATAGTCATCATAACTTTCATCCAATGAGGAAAGAATGATGTAAACTTGATGCAGCTCTGAAAATATTAGTTCTTTTTCATGTAGCTCTTGAAAAGTTATTTTCATAAAGTTCAAATGAGCTAACATATCTCCACCTTTCAGAAGATGTGCTGTAAACAGTTTACGTGTAAGATGTATGTGTGCACCTACACTGTCATGAACATAAATCCTCTTCAAATTCTCCCAACACTTAGCAGCAGACTCTTCTCCATGAATATGGACTAGCTGCTGGTCACTCAGTGTTAGTCCAATTATACAAAGAGCTCATTCGTTGTTCTGTTTAAAGTCAGCAAGTTTCTTAGCATCATCCTCATTTTCTGGATCCCAAGCATTTACATCTGGTGGGTCTTGAACTACATTCCATAAACCTTCTCTACACAGAAGTAAACTGCACTTCATAGACCAGGAAACATAGTTTGTTCCATCCAACCGAGTTATGAGTGATAGACTTGTTGAAGTGTCTTGTGCCATCTTTAGCAGGATAGTAACCCACAATTAAACAGTAAACAGCTGTCTGTATACAGTACTGTGCATTCACACTAACTCTCAGTTATCTGTGGCTAGTATGGTCTGGGCCCATAACCAGTGTTGAGGTAATTCCCCGTTAGGAGAATGAGCGCATACAGGGAGACGTATAGAGAGTAGTGTTGGAATAATACACACACAAAACACAGATACACTGTACAGTAAATGCAGGTTTTTATTTCCAGAAACATTAAGCAAAGTCCAAAATAGGCAGTCCAAAGTCATTCACAGGTAAATCAGTCAGTTTTTTCAATCGAGGAATAATCCAAATATCAAATTCCAATGTCAAAAACAGTTCAGTATCAGACTTACATTAAATCCATGAATATCAGTCAATTAGGAAAAATGGAGGAACGGCAATACTTTCCAACAGAAGGAAACAGAGATACACTCACACTCTCTTCTGAGACTCAGACTAAACAACCCAGGTTTCTGGCTCCATCTTATGGCTGTTTGAGAAACCACACCGAATTACAGTTTTGCATTTTCTTAAAGATACAGTTTTAAAAAGTTTATCCTGGTTTATATATTTCTAACCCAAGCAGCTGTTAGGTGACTCATATTCCTTACAAATTTAAAAATATATTTGCACTGTTATAGCTTTAAAGTTCCTCAATGAAACAATCAGCACCTTCAAAAAAACATTAGCAGCAATTAGAAGCTAAAGCAAGTCCAAGGATTGCTGAATCAGCCTAATGAAATAGAGTCCAAATCTATCTGCTTGTTCTGTGTCTCCCTATGGAAAGACATTTATTGTTAGATAATGATGTCCCTTCCTTCCTTTTGCTTCTCAAACTTCCCTTCTCTTTCTCTGCTGAGATCCTGGGATTCCATGCAGATTTTTTTTTTCTTCTGTCCATCACATCCATCAAATCTCTGCTCACTTTAGAACAAGGGTCTTCAACCTTGGCAAGTTTAAGACTTGTGGAGTTCAACTCCCAGAATTCCTGAGCTAACATGACTGGAGGAGGAATTCTGGGAGTTGAACTCCACAAGTCTTAAAGCTGTCAAGTTTGGAGGCCCCTGCTTCAGAACCTCCTTAGCTCTTATTCTCCTTGCCTCTCGATGTCAAACAAGAAGCTCTTCTCATAATTACTATTTCTAGTTATTTCTCAGTGATTCTTCTACTTCTCTACTTCTGGATTTTCCAGGACATTTACATGAGCAGGTGGATAAGCAGTATCCCAAAAATATTGTCTTAAAAGTCTTCCCTTCACACACACACACACACACACACACCACAAGAAATATTGCTTAATTGCTTGTCATTGTTGTCTGCATGGTAATTTATAGGCTAAGGTAAACAAAGCCTGATTTACAGTTAAAATTGATAGAAGAGGCAGCTAAGGTGAGAAGAAGAGAAATGCAATATGAGGGAATTGCATGTGGGATGTACTGTATCGTTGGTAGATGATAGAAACAGAGACAGATAATAGCTAGTGTCCAGTTCTCATCTTCCAAATCTCTTGTGACTAGAAGGAATCCTATAGGAAGATCCTCAGCCAGATGTTTAGGAACTATGATTTTAGAAGGAATCTCACTGCAGTATTGCTTTCTCATTAGGAATTCTTAGAGCAGATACAGGTGAAACTCGAAAAATTAGAATATCGTGCAAAAGTTCATTTATTTCAGTAATGAAACTTAAAAGGTGAACCTAATATATGAGATAGACTCATTACATGCAAAGCAAGATAGTTCAAGCCATGATTTGTCATAACTGGGATGATTATGGCTTATAGCTCATGAAAACCCCAAATCCACAATCTCAGAAAATTAAAATATTACATGCAAGCAATAAAGGATTGTACCTAGAACAATATCGGACCTCTGAAAAGTATAAGCATGCATATGTACTCAGAACTTGGTCTGGGCCCCTTTTGCAGCAATTACTGCCTCAATGAGGCGTGGCATGGAAGCTATCAGCCTGTGGCACTGCTGAGGTGGTATGGAAGACCAGGATGCTTCAGTAGCGGCCTTCAGCTCTTCTGCATTGTTCGGTCTCATGTCTCTCATCTTTCTCTTGGCAATGCCCTATAGATTCTCTATGAGGTTCAGGTCAGGCACGTAATCCCACGGTCATTGAACCAGGTTTTGGTGCTTTTGGCAGTGTGGACAGGTGCCAAGTCCTGCTGGAAAATGAAGTCAGCATCCCCATAAAGCTTATCTGCGGAAGGAAGCATGAAGTGCTCCAAAATCTCCTGGTAGATGGCTGCACTGACCCTGGACTTAATGAAGCACAGTGGACCAACACCAGCAGATGACATGGCTCCCCAAATCAACACAGACTCTGAAACTTCACACTGGACTTCAAGCATCTTGCAGTGTGTGCCTCTCCATTCTTCCTCCAGACTCTGGGTCCTTGGTTTTCAAATGAGATGCAAAAGTTGCTCTCATCAGAAAAGAGGACTTTGGATCACTGAGCAACAGACCAGTTCTGTTTTTCTTTAGCCCAAGTAAGATGCTTCTGATGTTTGTTGCTCAGGAGTGGCTTGACAAGAGGAGTACGACATTTGAAGCCCATGTCCAGGATCCGTCTGTGTGTGGTGGCTCTTGATGCACTGACTCCAGCCTCAGTCCACTCCTTGTGAAAATCCCCAACACTTTTGAATGGCCTTTTCCTGACCATCCTCTCCAGACTGCGGTCATCCCTGCTGCTTGTGCACCTTTTTCTTCCACCCTTTTCCCTTCCACATAACTTTCTATTTATGTGCTTTGATACAGCACTTTGGGAACATCCAACTTCTTTTGCAATTACCTTTTGAGGCTTTCCCTCCTTATGGAGGGTGTCAATGATAGTTTTCTGCACAACTGTCAGGTCAGCAGTCTTTCCCATGATTGTGATTCCTACTGAACCAGACTGAGAGACCATTTATAGGCTCAGGAACCCTTTGCAGGTGTTATGGCTTCATTAGCTGATTAGAGTGGGACACTTTGAGCCTAGAATATTGAACCTTTTCACAATATTCTAATTTTCTGAGATTGTGGATTTAGGGTTTTCATGAGCTATAAGCCATAATCATCACAATTATGACAAATCATGGAACTATCCTGCTTTGCATGTAATGAGTCTATCTCATATATTAGTTTCACTTTTTAAGATGCATTACTGAAATAAATGAACTTTTGCATGATATTCTAATTTTTCAAGTTTCACCTATAATAATAGAGTTAGAAAGGACCTTGGAGGTCTTCTAGACCAACCTCTCCTCAAGCAAGAGATCCTATACCAAATACTGTCCAATCTCTTCTTAAAAGCATCCGGTGATAGAAAGCCTACAATTTCTAGAGAGAAGAGGTTTCACTGATTAATTGTTCTGACTGCCAGCAAATTTCTCCTTAGTTCTAGGTTGCTTCTCTCCTTGTTTAGTTTCCATCCATTGCTTCTTGTCCTGCCTTCAGGTGCTTTGGAGACTAGGAGAACCCCATCTTCTCTGTGACAAGTCCTCAAATACTGAAAGGCTGTGATCATGTCCCCTCCAGTCCTTCTCTTCCATTAGACATATCTAGTTCCCCCAACCATTCATCTTTTCCAGTTATTATTTTTTGGTTGCACATCTGTGATTTACTTCTGCCAATAAGCCTAACTGGGCAGCACCTTGAGGCTTTTTTTTTTTGAAAACAGTTTTATTAATTTTAACAACAAACAAAAACACATAAAACATAAAAACGTCATCCTTTCCTTCATGAGTTTACAGACAGTGTGTCGGTTGGTTTACCACTTTTTTTGTGCATCCATTTTATAGTCTCCATTGTAGTTATATTACATAATAGCTCATATTATCAATCAACAATTATATAGCCTGATATCATTATTAAACAATCATTTGACTATAATTTTATTAGTTCATACTTTAACGAGATAACTATAGTTTATTTAATTTATTTTACAGCAAATCATAAAGTCAAACCAAGTCTATCTTAATAGAATTTTATAAAGATAGTATCAAATAAAAAAAAGAAATATGTATTCATTGTTTCCTAAGGTTCTAAATATTCCATTATTATATTTTATTATCTAGCCATTGATAGAAAAGGTCCCAAACTTCATAGAATTGTTTATCTTCTTGTTCTCTAATTTCAAATGTCAATCTACTCATTTCAGCAGATTCCAATATTTTCTTAATAATTTCTTCCTGTGATGGTATTTTCTCATTCTTCCAATTTTTAGCAAATACAATCCTAGCCGCTGTTAATACGTTTACAATCAAATATTTCAAATTTTTATTGTATGTATCAGGTAAGATTCCCAATAAAAAAAATCTCTGGCTTTAAATCTATATGTTTCTTTGTCATTTTTTCCAACCACATGCGAATTTTAGTCCAATATTTTCTAGCGCCCTCGCAAGTCCACCACATATGGTAATATGAACCAGGTATATGATGACATTTCCAGTACTTTTCAGATTTATTCTTGAATATTCTTGCTATTCTTGTCGGGGGGAAATGCCCCCTGTAAAACATCTTATACAGATTTTCTTTATATGCTGTTGAAATTGTCATTTTATAATTTTGAGACCACAATTTTTGCCATTTCTCTAAATCGATCACCTTGAGGCTTTTAAAACGAGCTCAAGAACCTCTTTTTCAAAGGCGATGCCATTTCCATTTGGCTTTTTCTGTGATGCCAAAGCTTCTGCTTCTGCTGTGTGTAGAGGCCCCTTACAATATCAGAGGCCTACAGAGACTGACAGGTCTTTGGAAATGAAAAAACAGCTTGGAAGTATGGCAGGTGAATGCCCTCAGCTGGATGAGAGAGCTGGACAGAGGGGTTGAATGGTGCATTAATAGTTTTCAGTCAGTGGATATACACAAAAGGTTGCTAGATTCCTGGCTATTACCCCAGAAAAGATCAAAGGTATCTGTTTGAAACCTCACTTTAAAAGCAGCTTTAAAAAAAAAAATAACAGAAAGGAGGAGAAGTAAAGAAAGCAAACAGAAAGCTGTCAAAAATACAATTAGAGGTTTTTTTTCCAGTCATACAAATTGCCCAGCTGGCTTCAAGAGAACCTGTTCAATTCACCCCATGCCGCATGCATCTAGCAGTCTTCCCTAGTGGGCACCACATGCATACAGGACATACTCCAGTAGCAATGGCTGAAATAATGAAATGATGAAAGGGAGCCTCACGTGCCGGATCAAGGGGAGCATACACTCACAGCCCCTTTTAACTGTGGCAATGATCCTGTCAACCGTCTTCTCTAAGTGCTGTGACCACTCTGGCCAGTGACGTCATGATGACATCATCCCAGGGCTCTTCCATGTACCCATTGACAGCCACACACACCACACCTTAAGGCAAAGCATCCAAGTAAAATGAAGAGAAAAATTCTAGACCTGCTCACTTGTCTTCACATTGTTGCCCGCATTACATTTCAGCCCTTCCGCACCAAGATTCTGTATCGGGTCAAAAGCAGGTCTGGCTTGTATGATGTTCGACAGGAAAGACAGCTGAGAGAGTGATGTGTGATGCTGTTCCTCAAAGAGAGAGACAGAGGTGGGGGTGGGGTAGAGACAGAGATTGATATTCCTTCCCTACATTCTTTCTTTCCTTTTTTTCTTTCCTTCCTTCCTTCCTTCCTTCCTTCCTTCCTTCCTTCCTTCCTTCCTTCCTTCCTTCCTTCCTTCCTTCCTTCCTTCCTTCCTT
>NW_020769358.1:2892423-2925436 GCF_900518735.1 Pseudonaja textilis | reverse complement strand
CTTCCTTCCTTCCTTCCTTCCTTCCTTCCTTCCTTCCTTCCTTCCTTTCTTCCTTCCTTCTGCACAGTGGGCCTTGAGAAGCCTTCCAAGTCACTCCTACCTTCTGACAACTACTGCTCTTCATCAGCCCTTTCCTCTATCTAGGGCAGGGGTCAGCAACCCACGGCTCTGGAGCTGCATGTATTCTGACCAAGGCTTCCTGAGACCGTAATTAAGCACATGCTTAGTTAAAACAACTCTTGTTTTATTGCAGTGCTGGGAATTATGTTCATTCCCAGCCTGTAATGAGTCCCAAACAGTTCCTTGAGATAAGCACCCACCTTTCTCTCCTTTGAATTGCTGCCAACAACTAAAGTGCTAAGTTGACTGAAAAAAACCAACCGAAGTAGAAAGTCCAAACAGCTTCAAGGTTTAATCCAAACAGAGCGAATGACTTTGCTTCCTGCAAAGGTTTCTCTACCTTTGCCTGTTCTTTATGCCTTAGGGGAGGGGCAATCACCTCCAAGCCTTACTCCCAAGTCGCCCCTTTTGTTTTAGTTGCTCTTGCCTTCTAGCAGCTCTGCACACACGCGCACTGGGAACAGGGCCCATCTCTGCATCGGACGCAGGATCCTCATCTGAGTCCTCGCCAAATTCCTGGATTGGTCGCCGTTCTTCCCCACTGCCCGATTCTGCTTCCATCTGCACAGGCTGCTGGTGAACCACAACAAGCATCTTTCATCCCTCTGCTGAAGTTCCCTGTCACTCACCTGCCAAGGTGTGACACCCACCGGCACGCGATTTATTGAGCTTTTTGACCCCCGGTAGGGCAACCATGGATAAATCCAAGAAAAGCAAAATTTCAGAAGAAAACAGAATGTTGAATTCAACTCCATATACTAGTTTTGTGGCCATTCGGGAAATAATCAGGCACGGGGAAGGGTTTTGTGACTCCTGGTGTTTTCTTTTCTGTGGGAAAACGGGTCCAAATGGCTCTTTGTGTTTCCAGGTTGCTGCCCCCTGATCTGGGCTATTAAATTGAGATGTTAGTTTCTCAGGCGGGGATCAAAAGCTTCCCCACAATGGTCCTGAGCTAGATGGATGGCAGGCAAACCAAGCAAAGCCGGAATGTAAAGCCTCAGGTTTATCTCTAATCTGACACTAAGGCTGTCAAAGCTCCTACTGAGAATGGGGAGGTGGGTGTGAGGGGTGGAATTGCAGCAGAACAACTGGGACTACAGGAATTGCTGTGCCCAAGGTGAAAAGAGTTGACGGCAGTACTATTAAGGCTCAGGTAGGCTGAGCAGCAACACCTCTGAAGATTCCTGGACTTCAACCATGCCAGACCTCTGTTTCTCTTAGTCTTTAAACTGCTGGGTAACGAATTGCAAGCAGAAAACTGGAGAGAAATCTTAGAAAAATAAGAGTTATTCCAGAAAGAACTAAGCAGAGGATTATTATTTTTTTATTAGTCACAGAAAAGAAGAGAGTAGTAGGAGGTATATGATTCTTAAGATCCAGATCCACTGGTAGTGGAACTATGATTCATACTCTCTACTATTCTCTGTCTTCAATTTGGATGTCTTCTTCTCCGTGTCGCATGGTGACCACACAATGCATCCTGGTCAGATGATATTTACATCACTGATGGGTCATTCCAGAGTGGGATGAGGGAGACGAGAGGATGAGCTAAAGCACCTGCACTTAAAGTACCTCCTGGGGGTCATTGTCATAAGTGGGTAAGTTCATTTGCCATCTCCCAAATCCCAAAGTATTTGAGTTCTGGAAGATCAGATCAGGTTAACAGAGTTGGAAGGGACCTTGTGGGTCATCTAGTCCAACCCCCCTCCCACCCAAGCAGGAGACCGTATACCATTTCTGACAAATGGCAGTCCAATATCTTCTTGAAAGACTCACGTGATGAAGCTCCCACAACTTCCGAAGGCAAGATGTTCCATTGGTTGATAGTTCTCACTGTCAGAAAATTTCTGGTTGAATCTCTCCTTGATCAGTTTCCATCCATTCTTCCTTGTCTGGCCTTCAATTGCTTTAGAAAATAGCTTGACCCCTTCCTCCTCTCTGTGGAAGCCCGTCAAATATTGGAAGGCTGCTATCCGGTCTCCCCTGGTCCTTCTCTTCACTAGACTAGCCATGCCCAGTTCCTGCAACCATTGATCGTATGTTTTAGCCTTCAGTCCCCTAATCATCCTGGTTGCTCTTCTCTGCACTCTTTCTCGAGTCTCAACATCTTTTTATAATGTGCTGACCAAAACTGGATGCAGTACTCTAGGTATGGTCTTACTAAGGCTTTATAGAGTGGTATTAGGACCTCACTTGATCTTGATTGTATCCTCTGTTAATGCACTATAGGGTTGCATTGGCTTTTTTTGGCTGCCACCACACACCGCTGGCTCATATTTAGCTAGTTGTCCACTAAGACTCCAAGATCCCTCTCACAGTTAGAGCTATTAAGCCTGGTTTCACCCAGTCAATATGGTTGATGACAAAGATACCTCAGAGGTGGTATTCAGCCAGTTCTGACCGGTTCTGGAGAACCAGTAGTGGACATTTTGAGTAGTTTGGAGAACCAGCAAATGCCACCTCTGACTGGCCCAGCCCCCATCTATTCTCTGCCTCCCGGGTCCCAACTGATCGGCTGGGTTTTCTTTGGTTGCCCTGAACAGAGGAACGGAGCTGGAAAGCAGGTTAGTGGGATGGGGAGGGAACGGGGATTTTGCAGTAACCTTCCCCTAGAGTGGGCTGGGAATCAGAGGCAGTATTCAGTTCTGGAGAACCGGGAGCGGAAATTTTGAGTCGTTCAGAGAACCAGCAAATGCCACCTCTGACTGGCTCTGACCTCATCTCTTCTCTGACTCTCATTGAGTCCCAGCTGATTGGCTGGGTCTTCTTTTGTTGCCCTGCACAGGAGAACAGAGCTGGAATGCAGGTTAGTGGGGTGGTGTTCTGACCCAAACCCTTTTCCAATAAAACAAACACAAACCAAAGGGAACAGAAACCTTTTAATGATTCTTATGAATCCCTGGTTAAAAGGCTGCTGCAAGCTAATTAACTTTGATAAGCACAAGCCTCGCCAAAACTGTGCGAGGATGCCAAGAATAACAGATAAAAAATATTTTACAACACAAGAGTCTTCAAATACCAACTTAAGATACTGGAATGTCCACGAGTCTCGAGTTTCAAAACGTCTTTGCTTCCTGCAAAGAATGTCCGATTCACAGCTGGCTTTTATCTTCTTGAAGGAGGGGACCTTGCAGCCTTGCTCCCAAGTTGCCCATGCTGTTGGAACTGTTCTTTCCCGCGAGCAGCCCTGCACACATGCGCACTTGGCACAGGCTCCTTGGGAACCTCCTCATTGCTGCTGCCAGCCCCCACAATCTCCGAAGGCAGCAGTCCACTCCCTAATGGCCCTGGCCCCTCATCTGAGTCCTCGTTCTCCTCAGGCGTCTACGCACCTGCTGCCGGCTAACCACAACAGGTGGGGAGGGAATGGGATGTTGCAGTAACCTTTCCCTGCCATGCCCACCAAACACACCACGCCCACCAAGCCATGCCCACAGAACAGGTAGTAAAAAAAAAAATGAATACCACCACTGTTTTACCTCTTGCAGAATTTGAGCGCATCTTTCTTTCTCCAGAGGAACAGGGAGGATTTTGGCCAGAAAAAAAAGCGGGGGAGGCTTTCTCCCCTCTTCCACTTTTGAGACTAACTTGTCCTTGAATTTCCTGGTTTCTGGTCTCCTCTGCTAGCCAACCATGTTCAACTCCTTTGGGATTTGTTTCAAATCATGTGAATTTGCTGGCTCGTTTAGCTTGAAATAGACAGCCGAAGCAATGCCAAATACCAGTGTTCTCTTTATGTCTCTGAAGTTAGGAGAAATCTGTACCTTATTTACGGCTGAAGTATTATTGTGGCTGCTATAATGAAATAATTGAAACAGTATTTCAGCTTGTCTCTGCTACTGATCTAGGAAAATAACTGGCTCTTAGCTAAAGCAAAGTCCTGACATGAAGGAGTGGGGATGGAATGGTGGCGTTAAGATGCATTAAACATATGTTCTCCGTGTTGCTTGTGATTGCATCTTATTTTTATTACATTTCCAGATTCTGTCATTTCTTTCTTCCCCAACAAAATCAATTTCTGTCACCAGCAGCGGTTTTTGTGTTACCACAATGGAAACCTCCTTCCTTCATTCTTTTCCTTCCCCCCACTCCCCAGTCGCCCCACTTCTAGGGCTGAATTAATAGAGCCTCCACACAACTGAGTATTCGGATGCTGAGGTGTAGATCCATGACCCCTTTTAAGACGGGCCTATCCTGATGGCTCAGGGTGGGTGAGCCTTTTGCAAATCTAAATGACAGTGTAAGCTTACTTTCTGTGTGTGGTTTTACCTAAGGTTTCCCTCCCCGTCTTTTACTCCCCACTATAATTCATCTCTTTATCTGTGCAGTCCAGAAAGATTTGGGAGTGAGAGGCGATAGTTCCTTCCCACAGTGGAACTATAAGCAATACCTTCACTTTGCATAATCTTTCAGTGAATTCTTTAACTTTAATTAGGTTAAAGGACAGGCACAGGTTTTTCTTAACCTCCCTTTGGGGAAAATTCAAGGTTTTCTAGGTCTAGAATTTCAAGTCTGGTGGCATAAGGCATTCTACAACGAGTAGAGGAGTAGAGAACTCTTCTTGTGAAATATTTCTGAACTTTCTCAACTGTGCTAATATCTGATACGTAGTGTGGGTTCCAGACTGATGAGCTGTATTCGAATATTGGTCTAGCAAATGTTTTGTATGCTCTAGTTAGTAGTGTGATATTACCAGAGAAAAAGCTACGTAAGATTAGGTTAACAACTCTTAATGCCTTTTTGGCTATGTAGTTACAATGGGCTCTAGCACTTAGATCATTAGATATGAGTATTCCAAGGTCCTTTACAGAGCTTGGATCATCAACAAGGTCTTGACTATTCAGCTTGTATTTTATTTTCTGATTTTTTTTTTTTTTGCCAATATGTAAGACAAAACATTTATTTGTTGAGATTTGAAGTTGCCATTTGTTTGACCATTCTGATACATAGTCAAGGTCTTTTTGAAGGGTAGCAGTATTGTCTGTGGTATTGAACAGCTTTACATCATCAGCGAAAAGAACGCAGTTGCTCTTAATATGATCACAGAGGTCATTTATGTAGAGTATGAAGAGAGTTGGTCCTAGAACACTGCCTTGGGGGACACCACTATTGACAGGTACAGAATTTGATAGGACACTCCCAATTTTGACCATTTGTTGTCTGTTTGACAGGAGTGCTTCTATCCAGTTATGCAGTTGTCCAGAGATACCATAAGATTTGTGTGTGTGTGTGTGTGTGTGTAGTTGCCAAATTCTAGAAATAATGCTTCTATGTATTCTCATTGTTGTCTTTGAATAATAAGGCGATAAAAATAGAATAGCACAATAGTTATGATGACTGAATTATTCCATCATGTGAAACTTATTTCTAAGTAGCTATTAGTAAGCCATATGAGCAGCATAAAACACTCACCTACTACTTGGAAGGTTGAGAATTCAATCCACAAAGAAGAAAAAATATTTGCTGTGAACTCCATGTGGCATCGGAAAGGGCATCCGGCCAGTAAATGCTCACCTCCATCCAGTCACCCCAACTCTACCCTGAATTAAAGGATTACAGGCTCATAAAAAGGAAGTATTAGTAAGACCAAACTTCTGCATTTTACCTTCCTGCTAGACATATTTTAGGCAAGGCATGGGTATTGTTTTGGCCAGGGAGATGGAAATGCAACCAATATTTGTCTTTAGGGGAAAAATTTGCAGGAATGAAATTTACCTTATCCCCTCTCCAAAGAAAAAAAATCGGTTTTTTCCCCTATATCTGTAAAATTTATTGAGACCTGCTTTGTTTGTTTCAAAATCCTCAGCTTTAACTTCCTGAGTTTACTTACACACACACACACACATGCACACACGCACGCACACACGCACACAAACACACACACACACACACACACACTGATAAAACTCTCCTAATATGTCCATACAACTTTCTCTGAGTTTGATAATATTCAAAGCCCAGTGTTACAACCCTGTCTCGCCACTGATTTCCGGATGTGGGAATCAAGCAGTTTTGAAGGCAGTAGTTTAAAAAGCCATCAACTTTCAGGTCTGTCTTCCTTTCTTCAGGAAACAGTGTACCAATAGCTGATTTAAAAACGAAAGTCATATTTGTATGTTTCTGTAGTTTATTGTTCTCTCTCATTCCATTTGCTTTCCTTCTTTTCTCATCCTCTTCCTTCATTTTAAATTGCTTTCTACCCCAGGACCTTCTCACTATTTATTCCTTCTATGCATTTGTAATTACATCCAAGTGCTGAACTTGCATAGATCATACTATTAGTACTTAGAAGTCTGCAGAGAGTTTATAGCTCTGTTTTTGTCTACAGTGCAAGAAAATTCACTAAGTGCGACCATATTGAACTTGACAAAACACAGAAAATCTTCGTCATCAGATGCTGATAGGCAAAATACAGCTGTGGAAAAAATTAATTGACTGCCATTGTCATCATCCCTCATCAGGACTGTTTGACCAGGGATGATGGAAGATGTTCAACCACACACCTGAATGGCTACACATTGCCCAACCTGGTTATCAATTACAGAAAGTGGAGTAGCTTAGATGTTATGGATGACTAAGGTAATCCCATTATGGACTACGGAAATTCTGTTAATGTAGCCTTACAATAAGGTAGATTTAGTTCAGTGGTGGGATTCAAATGTTTTTACTACTGGTTCTGTGGGCATGGCTTGGTGGGCATGGCACGGGAAGGATACTGCAAAGAAGACCCAGCCGATCAACCGGGACTCGATGGGAGGCAGAGAATAGATGGGGGCAGGGCCAGTCAGAGGTGGGATTTGTCAGTTCTCCAAACTACTCAAAATTTCCGCTACCAGTTCTCCAGAACTGGTCAGAACCTGCTGAATTTAGTCTGATTTAGTTTGTCTAGTTGTGTTTCCAGTCTGGTTTATCTGGCAAGCTGACAAAGCATGAAGATATTATGTCTCACCAAGGCATTAAGAGCTGAACTCTCACAAAGACTCAATTTCTCCATCAAGGAAAGCAGTGCAGCCTTCGTGCTCTGATGTTTGGAACTGGGGTCCAGAAGTAGAAAAGGAAGTCTAGAATTTTGGAGCAAAAAAAATTCTATTTTTTTTCTCTTTCTATTTTCTTCTCCCTTTCTTCTTTTTCTCTCTTTCATTTATGGATGTATTGTTGGTTTGTTTTAATTGTAAAATCAATAAAATTTATTTAAAAAAAAAAAGAATTTTGGAGCAGGGGGCTCTTTGCCTGAAACTTTACAGAAAGCTTTGGTTTCTAGATCAGTTTCAGATGTGGTGATCATTCATAAATCCCTGAATTCTGGGAAATTGATCTGAATAGCGGTTATTTTCCTGGTGAGGTTATTAAACTACCTTCACGGTCCTAGATGTATTCATTGCTTTTGCTTGTTCACAATTTCTTTGCAGCTTCTCCTCAACCTCAGATGGGAAACATTTCAGAAACATTGTAATTCAAATAAATGAAATGGGAAACACCTTGTCTCCAAATGCAATTCTTTAAAAAGTAGGGGTTTTTTTAACAAAAAGACTATATTTATATTCAGTTTGATATTTGCAACATTCTAATTTATCAGCTCACTTCTAGAGAGCTTTGCTGTTCAAAGTCCTCTTCAAACTTTAATGGGCCTTCAACAACCTGAGAATGTCTTCCCTTTCTTTCTTCTTTCTTTCAAAGAAAGAGTTTGTTGGAATTCATTTTAGTTGCTAGCTCTAAATTTGTTCTGGGAAATATAAGAAGGAATCACACCGGAGGATAGCAGAATAACATATACATTAGATTATTTTCTCGTGTAATCAAAGGAAATGAAATACAAAGGTGTATCTTCTATCTACTGGGCAACATCAGATACAAATCGAATTATGTATTTTCTTCCAACTTCCATTTGTGCCAAGTAAGCGATGTCTTGTATGATCTCATCAGTTGAACTTTATACAGCCAAATAAAAGGAGATTTATTGACCAAGGGTGTCATGGGATTCTGAAAATTATTTGGAGCAACATTTTCCTGCTTTCTCCAATAGTGATGCATGGAATTGGGATGAGGTGGGGTGCTTACACACCCCTGTCTGCTGCTTCTTAGAGCAAACACATTTTTAGGGCTGAATGGCAACCTCAGAGTTGCCAGGAAAAAGCTGTGCACACCAGTGTGGTGGAAAACAAAGTAGAGAATTTCAGGGGCAAACGATGGGGTCCACACATGAAGATCCAATTAAAGTGATTTATTGATAAACAGCCTATGCACATATGTCTTTCAACTAATGGTTATCACCTGTTTGGGTCAACAGGCTTTAAGGGAGGTTGGACTTCGTTAACTCGTGGCTATGTAGGGATTCTAGGCTGATTCCTCTTTTAACTCCACCTCCAGTTTCTGCCATTCCTTCTACGGTGGACCACCAAATGAGACAGCATCAAAAGTTGCCTTGAGGGATCAATGCCATGTTTGGTTTCCAGAACTGCAACTACGTGCAAACTTCTTGCAGCTGAATTCAACCCCTTTTGGTAAGTTCTCCTGAGTTAGCTCTTCCCTAATTTGATGGATGGTGCAGAGCTTATCGGCAGCATCAAGTGATGTTCCATGCCTTATTCAGATCACATTATGCCTTAAAAATGGAGTATAAGCTCATTGTGAGTTGTTTTGTTTAATTTTTAATTGTATTCCTGGCTAAAATTATTACCACCCTTGAGTCCAAAAGTCTCCCTGATTTGGAGCAGGGCAAAGTGGGAGGAATCACTGAATAATTTAATGAGTTTCAAGAGAGGCCTATTACTTCTGGCACTTTCCAATTAAGAAAAAGAAACTTTCATGCCTCATGTCGTTTCCCCGAGAGCCTCTGATCTATTCTTAGAAGCAGTTCATGCATTTGCCTGCAGGCTACACAATTTCCAGCAATGTCTCCTTCCTTCCTGCCACCCACAGATTGCTAAATTTCCCATACAGCACAACAAATTTCCTTCTTCCAAAAAATTCTGAGTTTAAAAAAAAACAGGACAAATCCAAAGATACCAAATACCAAATGTAGTTCCAGTTCTCCAGCTTTGTTTAAAACCCAGCACTGGGCTACTAGATGGGCATTTCTGCTTCAAGTTTCAGACTTCCAGATTTTCCAAAGGAGCTCACTACGGTTAGGTTCTATGACGTTGCTATTTCTGGGGCGGGGGGGTCACCTATGGACCTAAAAAGAGGCTAAAGCACCTTTGGAGCTAAAAAGAGGTGGGAAGGTTCGTTTTTGAGAGGTTTTATTCTTGTTAGATGTTAAACGTGCTGAAGACTGGAGCACTTCAACATAAACCAGCTGCTAACTCATGTCATCTTCATTCAACTCGAGCTGCTCAAGCATATATTATGTTCTCCCTTCAAGACCAGAGCACCAGGGATCATCCAGAGATAACTTGCAGATCCCCAAGAAGACACAACTTGTATTTGACTGGGCATTCACAGCCCTCCAGATATCTGAAAATATTATAAAACGCACCCCAAAGATGATTCTCAATCTTTGAAAAGATTGAAAATTTCATGCTGGCTAGGGAATTCTGGGAATTGAAGTGCACAAGTCTTAAAGTTGCCCAAGGTTGGACACCCCTGATTTAGAGGAAGTCTAGAGTGAAAACAGATCTATACAGATACAGATTAACAGAGTTCGAAGGGACCTTGTAGGTCATCTAGATCAACCCCCGACCCAAGCAAGAGACCTTACACCATTTCTGACAGATAGGAATCCAGTCTCTTCTTGAAAGTCTCAAGTGATGAAATTCCCACAACTTCCGAAGACAACTTTTGTTCCATGGGTTGATTGTTCTCACTGTCAGAAAATTTATCCTTATTTCCAGGTTGAATCTCTCCTTGTTCAGTTTCCATCCATTATTCCTTGTCTGGCCAACAGGTGCTTTGGAAAATAGCTTGACCCCTTCCTCTCCGCAGCAGCCCCTCAAATATTGGAAGACTGCTATCATATCTCAGCTGGTCCTTCTCTTCACTAGACTAGCCAGGCCCAGTTCCTGCAACCGTTCTTCATATGTTTTAGTCTCCAGTCCCCTAACAACCTGGTTGCTCTTCTCTGTACTTTTTCTAGAGCAGAGGTCTCCAAACTTGCCAACTTTAAGACTTGTGACTTTAACTCCCAGAATTCCTTAGCCGGCTATGCTGGCTGGGGAATTCTGGGAGTTGAAGTCCACAAGTCTAAAAGTTGCCAAGTTTGGAGGGGCCTGTTCTAGAACCGCAACATCTTTTTTATAGTGTGGTGGCCAAAACTGGATGCAGCTTTGATTTCTGTCTAGCCAGATCTATGATTTGATGGTTTCATTCTTGTCTGCAATAAACAAATAATGTGCCATGTATGTGAGCTGTAAGAAGTTCTTGAATATGGTTTTGGGGGTTTGGAGAGTTGAGATTTACTGTCCTGTCTGGCTTTATGCTAGACAAGTCTGATGTCTGGTGAGACAAAGACGAAATCCTATTTTCACCAGAGTACAAAGAGAGATGAGAATGGTGATTTATCTAACCTTCAATCTACTTTTCTGACATACTGGGAGGATGAAAACTAAATGTCTCCAAAATACTTTCCAGTATCAATCAAATATATGAACTCAGATAGGGATAAAGGGAAACCATACAGTCGTGCCCTTCTCTAGGATACTCCATTGCATTATCAAGTTTTCTGGAGTTTTGTCCCTGATGATATTTGGAAGCTGGATAAATGTGTTTTGGGTGTTGCTGTTTTGATGCGTAACCTGGGTAGAACCTCACAGGATCATAGAAGACTCCTGTCTGAATTCTGGGTTCAGGACGAATTATGTCACTAGGCTAAGGAGAAGATGACTTCATGCTCTAGGACAGAAAGCCTCATGAAAGCTAAGAAAAGAGTCAGCCATTTAAATTATTGCTTTCTATTCATCTCAATGAGTAATACAATCTAATCAACTGGGGATTAACTCCAGTGATAAAGCTATATGTATAAAAGCGAAATACCTCTCATGCATCATCACAAAATCTCCAGAACCGTAAAGCCTACAAACTTGAAATTTGGCACGTATGTTCCTCTTGGCTTCTAGGCGCTCGCTAAGAAAGGATTATTCGAAATGATCATCAGATCATTTGTATTTCATATATTATTATTAACATGCTCTGATACTAAGGAGTTCTACTCCCTCTCCCCACCTGAAAAGAAATCTGTTCCAAATGCAAAACACAAGCAGAGGAGAGGAGTTTCAGTTTTAGTTTCACAGCACCAAGTTGCTTAAGTTCAGAACAGTTGAGCTAAGGCGTGTCCAGGCTCCTTGCTGTCTCCTTCTTGCTCACACAGCAAATACTCTTTCCAAACAGCCCTAACCCTCAACTGTCTCACACACTGACAGGATGCTAGCCAGATGAATACCAATGGATGCTGGTAGGCAGAGACAGATGTTTTTCCCCTTATTTTCCTCCTCAAAAACTAAGCCCGACCACATAGTTTTGTAACGAAGCGCAGGTATCGAGCTAGTATCCAAAAAAAGGAGAGTCATTGGAGCTTTTGTCATAAGACGCTGGCTGTTTGAAGAGAAAGATCTTCTGCACAATTAGGAGAGCCATTAAGTGTAACATTTCTAAATATTTGGTGAATTCATTTGAAATTGCACCAAGAACTGCAATTACAGTAGATGTGACAATTAATCTGTTTTTCCTCCATACCCTTTTGACTTCAATTTGCAAATCATGCTATTTTGTAATTTTCTTCTGTTGCTTTTCATCAACTTGACTGTCTCAAAGTGTGCCACTTCAGAGAATGAGTCTTCTTCATATAGCAGAAATATCTGATCTGTTACGCTCTGTGTTTGTTTTCAAGCCCCTCCATGATACAGTGATATCACTTCTACCTTTTTATACTTTATCCGAGTTATGAAAAGGTTCCTTTTTCTTTTCTTTGAATTTTTAAGAGTAATTTTGTCAGATAGTTGTGTGCCAGATAGATTTGTACAAGTCTTCTTTTGTTTCGGTCAGAAACTCACATTTTCTTTCAAATAAGCAACTACTGGGCTTGTTATAATGCCAATAAACAATCCCAACGTTGTAGGCAGGCAAGCTGCAGCCAGTAGCTGTCATAATTAGTTGTTTCTCCCTGGCTTTTTGGGGCTAAAAACATTCTTCTAAATGTCATCCAGCCTTCGTGATTCACCAATCATTCATTTATGTGGCTATTGTGGAGGCTTGTCAGATGTTTACATTCAAAAGGAGTCCATCTTTTCTTAGAGCACCTTTAGAAAGCTTCTTCTTTCTAAATTGCATTTAGATCGGTCCCTTGCCCTGGTTGACTCCAAAGGGAACTAAACCCAGGACCCCAATTGTCACACAAGACTCTGATTCTCAAACAACAGCTGATCCAAGATGGCAAACTGCTTTCTATGATTCATCATTGCACTGCATCCAGATCCTCAACTGAGAGGCCTTTCTGGCTTAGGTGTTCCTTGTCATCATAACCTTCAACAACACTGGATTACAGTACAAAAACCCACAGCAGAACGGTATGACCTTGGTCATTATTATTACTCTTGTTTTATTTCCTTGAACATTGCCAGAATTGTCTGGCTCAAAATTTTATGTCTCAAGTGTCAAACCTATCTGGCTATCATTAAACCCTGCAAAGATTTATCTCTCAAGGGGCCTGAGGTATAGTGAGTGATTCTCTCTCTTTTTTACTAGAATGTATGGATTGTCTTATACTGTCAGGGAACGTCTGGATGACCTTGAGGATGAGAAGAAGAGATGCTGCTTAGGAAACAAAGACGAAAGATTGGAACCCTCGGTGACATATCGGTCTGAGGAAGGAACTTAGAAAGGACCTGCTCTATTGGAGCAAGAGTTTAAAATAGTGGTGAGAAGTTGATACTTTCAGACTTGCAAGATTCTGCTAATGTAGCCTTGCAATCAAGTAGATTTTAGCTCATCTAGTCTTGCTTCCTGTTGGTGTTACCTATAAAGGCTGGGAGATACACAAGCCATGACAGTTTCAAAGGTGCAGTCCCAAAAGGACGCTCTTGCAAGACCTGACTTGAATCATATTTTAACACAGCCAAACCTTGATGAGGGTTGATGTATAAATTTCAGAAAATCCATCGTGAAGGAGGCAATAGCCATATGAAGAAATAGGACTTGCTTCGAAAAATCTGATCTGTGCCACACTGTAAACACTTCAGTCCAAAAACTGTAGAATGCCTCTGAGTTTTTCTTGCAATCATAAATAATGCATTGTTTTCTCTTAGCAATGTCTCAGCAGGAGACAGCACCTTCTGGCTCATAACCAGGAGGGGCAGGAGGATCAAGGCTGCCAATATCTTGCTGCTTTCATTGTGGGGGCTGTTTTTGTTTTTGATCAAATTTTTGAAAGAATCCACAGGAACCAAAACAAAGGAATTTGCTACATTAGCTTCAGTCTTCCTTGAGGGGTTAGCAGAAGGACGAATGAGCTTCTTATCCCAGGAACCTGTAGACTTTCCTCACCTGTTGATCTCGCGATGGTCTCCACTACCCACAAAATATCATAGGATGTTCAGAGAAGTGTGACACTTTCCACTGTTGCATCATTAAAGATTCTGCTTGAGGATATGGACAAAGGCAGAATAGATAGTGTATGTCAGGCTACGGGACTTTTTCCCATTCAATTAGCAAGAATGAACTTCTGAGAACCAAACATATCAAAAAGGAATCCTTTATTGAGATGAGACAATTCATGTAGGAGTTCAAAGCAGCGTCTGAGGTCCCTCAGGCATAAAGGGATACCTAAGGGAGTTTAGAACCCCTCCCCTTATCTCGATGTGTATTTAGAGAAACAAAAGCCAGTATGTGAATTCCCCTCCCACCCCTTCTGTAAGAACGATCTTTCTCACAGTTTCCCAGGACATACCTAATTTTCCCCCCCACCCACTTTTTATGACCTTCTCATCTCCTGGCTGTGCCTCTCAGAGGGTGATAGGTTCTGGCCATCTGGCTTTTCTCCCTCCATTGTATCATGTGTGGGTTGTACAAATTCGATATAAGGTTAAATATATTCAGGTTACATCAAGAAAGGATTTCTTTATCAGCCTCCCCCGACTCCTTTTCTTCTTCCACTGAAGAATACACAGATCTGACAGTGTCCCAAATCACTTTCCCAAAGAAAAATATAATTTTCAGAGTTCCACAAATGGAGGTTGCAGCTTTTCTTCTGCGTAGGAATCACAAAACCTTTTAAAACCCCATATTAGGCATCCATGTGAAAAATGTTATTATTCTACTGTGACCAAACAAACTTTGATGCAGTGGGCAAATAGTTCAGTGGAAACAAATATGTGTTTGTACAATATGAAAAATATTGGTTTTCAATGCTGAACCATATACATATGTGGAATGGAAAATATTAAACTGGCAGGAATATTTGCTTCCAGCTCTTTACAGCTGGGTGAATATTTGTTTAGTTAATGTCATCTTCCAGGTGGCAGAAATGCATATTTTCCTTTGGACTTGTCAGTCTTGACTGGGAATTTATGTTTATTTTCTGTCTAGGAGTCAATTTATCTTTAAAGCACATTTTCATTCTCTAATACCCAATATTTGTCAGATGAAAACAGGGCCAACTTGCATGTATTTGAACCCGGAACACTACCATGGATGGTTGAATGAACAACTTTCCTTTTTTTAGAAAGCATGACCTGTTGTTAAAGGAGCATCTCCTGCTAATCAGTTCAGTTGAAATGCAGGAAAAACACATCCAGCACCAGGGGTGGGATTCAATTTTTTTTACTATCGGTTCTGTGGGTGTGGCTTGGCTTGGTTGACATGGCTTGGTGGGCGTGGCAGGGGAAGGTTACTGCAAAATCCCCATTCCCTCCCCACCCAACTAACCTGCTTTCCAGCTCCGTTCTCCTGTGCAGGGCAACCAAAGGAGACCCAGCCAATCAGGCAGAGAAGAGATGGGGCGGGGCCAGTCAAAGCTGGTATTTGCCAGTTCTCCGAACTACTCAAAATTTTTGCTACCGGTTCTCCAGAACCGGTCAGAACCAGGTGAATACCACCTCTGTCCAGCACATGTGAAAGGATTTTGTGGGCAAAGCATGACTTGGAACAAAAACGATCACAACTTTATAATACCAGCCTAACCATCTCCAGTCTAGTGACAACCAGACATATTGTGTCAGTCCTCCCCGATACAGCAGACAGGAAACTTGAGTAAATAAGCTAATTCTACTTTATTGTAAGACTACAGTAATAGAACATTGTAAGTCTAACATTTACTAGCTACCATTTTTAACTAGTTTTAACTAGTAGTGTCACTTCCTCATGTCTCTCAAGGCACTTGAAGAGTGAAATTTTTGTACATTCTCCCTGCCTAAAATCCAAAGTATTGAATAGGTTCTCTTTGATTTCCAGTAGATCTAAAAAGAATCCCTTGTTTAAAGAAGAGGCAGAAAAATCAAGAAACTTTCATTGGATCTCTTCCGAATGATTTGATCTTTCTCTATTTGAGAGAAACAAAAGGATCAAAGTAAACATAGAGTAAACCTTTCCTACCAAGCTACCTTCTTTATCTGATAGAAAAAGAAGATGTAGTCACTTTAAGTAAAATTAAAAGCCAACCGGATCCCATGTTGGATGCAGAAACAGTTGCAAGAGTAGCACAGATCAGGCCCAAAGCTAGTTGCTGGGGGAATATGAGCAGAAGAATGGCTGTGGATTTGTGTCATGTCTGAAGGCATCTCACTAGCTACCAATTAACCACCCTAGGCTAAAGTTTTAGTTTGATTGAGCACAATTCTTCTGTTATGTTCTGTTTGATGTCAACAAGATCTTTTTTTTAAAAAAAAATATCCTTTGTTTAAATAGGAAAGGGGGGAAATGGTGTAATTCCACAGTTGGAAACCAGAAAACCCATAAATCTTAATTAAATCATTCTTAATTTCTGCATTTCAAAAATGGGTGAGGAGAATGCAATCTGCTGACTCCTCCTTCTGTCTTCCAAGACTTTCTGTTATCATTCAAGATGCTCTGCCAAGCTGCTGCTGAAGAGAATTTGCTAAAATGTGTCACTTTAAAAGAAAAATCTCTGGTTTTAAAATAATAATTGTCTGTCCCAATTATGAATTCCTTCAGCAAAGGATTTTGAAAGCAAGCAAGGGAGGATGCCAGCAACGTATATGAGGAGCTGACAGTTGCAATCAAGAAAATGGAAGGCGAAGGCCTGGGAAGACACATAATCGATCTGCATTATTCATGGCAATCTGCAGAAAATGTAGAGGTGGGTGTTTCTTCAAAGGTTTCGCTGGCAGATTTGGGCACAGGTTCAAATCTGCACATGAAATATTTCATACCCATAACCTGAATTCTGTAATGAGAGACATTCTTTCCGATGTTCCCTAGCATGTGGGCAACTTTTATTTTTATTGTAAAACTAAGAGAAACTTTTGAGAGCGGATGTGAGTTAAGCAGCAGACATCAGACAAGAGTCACAGTCAGGTTCAAAGACCTATTTCAGGTCTCATCTTTGAGGAAGATCAACATTTGTGGTTCGTTTCCACACAAAAAATAATCAGCTTTGATTCAACTCTCATATCAACAAGATGGGCCTTTTTTTTTTTAATCTCTGTGAGCACTTCTTTTGGGAAATCTGCACTTATAAGTAGATCAAAATGCTTCTGGATGTCAATTTTGGAAGCCATGTTGAGACCAGACACTTCCACACTGCCACCTTCTTGAACCTGGGAAATGGGAGTGGGAAATTTCTTGGGAGTGTATGTGGTTAAACATAATAGCATTCTTCTTCTAAGCCAAGGTCATGTTATTTCTGCACTTGGTGGAGAGGACGTCTCAGGTTGGGACGGATGGTGATTGGGACATGTGATGCGAAGAAGGGTGCAGGGGGTGGATTTGTAGTGTTTACTTATTGCAAGGAACTTTCAGATTCGGGATTCCCCAGATGTGCCAGTTTACTATCCAATTAAACAGAATTTTTGAGAAGACATCTGTCTCAGAGTTATTTGTTGGAGTGGAGGTTTCCTAGAATGCTGACATTGGATTTAAAGAGGGGTCAAGATTCAGTTTAGAGTGAGAAAATCTTATTGTTTGGTAGCAACATCAATAATTAGGGTCTTCACCATCCATCAGATGTTACCTAATTGTTAGGTCAAAGATAATTGTTATAAATTGCCTTGAGGATGGTGTTTGTGGGTTTTGGCGAAGGAACTGGTTAACAATTCAGAAAAGTTAAAAAAACATAAATAAAATGATCAGTTTAACTGCCTTTATTCTGGATTTTTCTGGATTTTCTTTTCTTTTTCTTTATTGTGGATTAATTTAGAAGAATAATGAGAATTGGCAGTTGGCTGCCAGTTTGTTTTAAAACTGGAATCTTGGTCCCCTCCGGAACAATAGATCTACAGAGGACACTATAGCCATCACTGCTCTGACTCATCTAGAACAGCGGGAGGGAGGGCTATGGGAGGAGGCTTTTTGTGGGTTTTAGTTCTGCGTTTAACACAATTCTTCCGCATAGACTACTAGTATCTAAACTTCTGGACTTTCTTATTCAATCTGCCTTTGGATTATGGATTTCCTGTCTGGCCACTCACAGACGGTCAGATTAGGTAATCATATCTCTTCAGCCCTTATTCTTAACAAGTTGCATTTGATTCAGCAAAAGCCAGCTAGGCATGGACACATGATCAACATGACAATTACAAGTGCTTCATCCAAAACTCCTTCAAATTTTATATCAGATTTCTTACAAATGTTACAGAAATCCTTATCAGATATTAAGGGGTGATTTGCAAACACTACTAACCGAAATAGCACAGTAACTTTTTTTCTCCAATATATTTGCCAGCTATAAATAGTGCTACTAATTAAGCTTCGTTGTTCTTTATAAATACTTCATTTCAAATGCCAAGACAAAAAACTACAGCTGATATTTCTGTGGCCAGGAGTTGAACCTTCTTAGCTAATAAGAGAAACTGACTGGTAGGCACTATATACTCCCCCACCACCTAATATCTGACATGAAAAAAACATCGTAAATTTTGTACTCTAAAGGGAGCCCACTAAAGCATGTAAAATGAGATCTGAATTGTGACATTTCAGGGGGTAAATGTAGGTCCTTGTAAAAGTTGAATCAACGATAGCTTTAGACAGAATTGAAACCTTGATTTTGTTATCTTCCAGGGAATCTTTAGATGTGGAAGGATCCTTTAGCATTGATGGAAGCTTATGACTCCCAGGCCACTCAGATCCAAACTTGATCACTTTAAATTCCGTATCAAAAAGATATTTCTAAACATTCTCTGATACAAATCATGGGCCCAGTGGATTAACTCTGTAGTGCTCCCTTCTTACATGAACATTAGGTAAGTTTTACTCTGTGGTGTTTTTTGGTGCCTTCAAGTCAGTTTTGATTCCCGAAGAGTTTCTGAAGTAATCCCTGAAGTTTTCTAGCAAGATTTTCAGAAGTGGTTTACCATTGTCTGATGTCTAGGGCGGAGAGATAGGACTGGTCCAAACTAGAATTCATAGTCTCCCAATTTCTAGCCTGTTGCCCTAACTATTACACCAAACTGGGCTAGAATTGTGTAAAACTCTTGACTGGAAGATAAGGTGTGATTTGGGGTACATGTAGACATGAGCAGAGTTCCTTAAACCAAGTGGATATCATCATCATCATTTTATTTAATACAACTCAAGATAATATATTTTATAAGTTATATATTATAAGTTATATATTATTTTTTCTGAAACCAAATTGTTTGCTAGAGAATGGGCTGTTTATCTCTAAGTGGAGGGTAGTGGATTGGTTAATAATTGATTCCATGACTTTGCAGGTGATGCAACATAAAAAGATTGGTCTGTAATTTTCAATTAGGCTGGGGTCTCCATTTTTGAAGATGGGGATGACCGTGGCTTCTGACCATGGGTTAGACAAGGAGCTGGTCCGGAAAGATTTTTCAAAGATTATACTTAGAGGTTCTGCTATAGCAATGAAAAGCTTTTTTAAGAAATAGGCACATAGTCCATCAGGTCCAATAAATCTTTCATGATATATATTTTAATTGATATTGTCAAATAGAAAGTTTAGGCTTAGACAACTTAGAACTATGCCGACTTCAGTCTGACCTAAGTGTAGTACACGAAATTATCCATTGCAATGTCCTACCCATCAATGACTACTTCAACTTCAACCACAACAATACACAAGCACATAATAGATACAAACTCAAGGTAAACTGCACAAAACTTGATTGCAGGAAATACGACTTCAGCAACAGAGTGGTCAATGCCTGGAATACTCTATCTGACTCTGTGGTTTCTTCCCCAAACCCCAAAAACTTTAACCATAGATTGTCTACTGTCAACCTCACCCCATTCCTAAGCGGTCTTTAAGGGGTGTGCATAGGTGCACCAACATGCTACTATCCCTGTCCTAATGCTCCCTTTTATTCTTATTCATTTCATGTATTAATAATCATGTTTATACTTATACCTGTTATCTAACACATGATTGACAAATAAAATAAAAATTAAATTAAATTAAAAAATAACATTTTTTCCAGCAGAAAGCCTTGAAGTGAGGTGGACTAATGTAAAGGTAAACGCAGCCCCTTCACACAGGATTTCTGGTGGAAGAAAAGGTCAGAGGTTTGCTGGCTGACCAAGTTATGTCCTTTTGTTCTCTTCCTGTTCTAGTTTTATCTGGGCATCAGGGCTGATTTGCATACTTCGACATTCTTCTGCTTCTTTAAATACAGGCATGTTTCTATATCTATAGTCCCATTCTGGAGCAACCTACGTTTTCTTCCTTTCTATATTTTTTTTATCTGAAAGGCACTTCAACAATCAGGAGCAACACCAAGAAAAGAATTGTGCTCTGCATCACAGAGAAGTGTGGGTAGGCAGGTGAGTGTTTCACTGAATATAGAATGACTGCCTTGACAGAATATCTATTTCTTTCCTGAGAAACTGAATATTAAATTAAGCAAAAGGTGCACTCCCGTGAAACGCTTTTTTTTCAGCAGTGGGCTAGTAAGTGATTAACTTGATATCAAGGGATCCACAGTTACCATCCCAGGGAAAACAACTGTGTGTGAAACAAACCAACAAAGGATACCCTCCTTACCTCCATGTCTCCACCCCAATCCTCTTTAACACCCTGTCTTCTCATTCAAAGCCGCTCACAACAAATCGTTTAAGTTACATAGGTTGGAGTCTAACATCTGACTAGGATCTAGGGGTTTCTAACTTTGAGGTTAGGGCTGGTTCCAAAATCCCATTGCCCTCTTTGAAGGCCACAAACAGAGACCAGCAGCTGGAATCCAAAGTGTAAGGATAGGGGGGCAACTTTCCAATGACCTCCATTACATCCTTTGAGTAACACTCCGCCATTTTTCCTCAAATGGTCAGTCAATAGTCTATGTCCCACCGAGCAAATCTAGTCCTCATCAAACTTCTTTGAGATTTTATCTGTACTTAGTTCCCAGCCCAAATAGTAGCAATTATGTATTTGAGAGTGGAGTTTACATTTCTATGGACAAGGGTTTTTTTCTTGGGTAAGAACTGCTGTGAATATCTTGACTTTCATTCATAGGAAACTTGGTATGTGTCTAAGCATCCATAATATTTCCATCCATACAAAAGACATAAAGGACAAATATTTCTTTTTCTATAGCCATGATGGCGAACCTATGGCACGCGTGCCACAGGTGGCAGGTCGAGCCATTTGTGTGGGCATGCGAGCCCCAGTCAGACTTACTTGCACGGCACATGTGTGCACCTCCCAGATGATTTTTGGCCCGTTTGAGGCCATTTTTGCCCTACCAGAGACTCGGAAGAAAGTCTCTGCAGTCTCATGGGGCTGAAAAACAGGCCTTCAGGAAACAGACCCATTTTTCGGCCTCCTAAGGCTGCAGAGGCTTCCCTTGAGCCCCTGGGAGGGCAAAAACGGCCTCCCGCAGGCTCCAGAGACCCTCCAGAGGCTGAAAACTGACACTTCTGGTATTTCTGGAAGGCCCATTTTTCAGCCCCCAGAGGCTGCAGAGGCTTCCCTCGAGCCTCCGGAAGGATGAAAATAGCCTTAAACAGGCTGAAAATCAGCTGGGAGGTGCACACATGTGCAATGCAGGTAAGGATGTGGGATGGGGGTGTTGCACACACATGCTCAGGGGTGGCAGGCACATTGCATTGTGGGTGCCAGCACGCGCGTGCTGTCTGTTGAGGTAACTCCCCATTAGGAGAATGAGTGCATACAGGGAGATGTATTTGAGAGAAGTGTTTGAATAATACACACACAGTACACAGATACACTGTACAGTAAATGTAGGTTTTTACTTTTAGACAGTTTAAGCAAAGTTCAAGATAAGCAGTCCAAAAGTCATTCACAGGTAAATCAGTCAGTT
The DNA here is from genome assembly GCF_900518735.1 of Pseudonaja textilis. The sequence goes on along the minus strand of NW_020769358.1, from coordinate 2,903,933 downwards.
TTCAATCCAGGGATAATCCAAATATCAAAGTCCAGTGTCAAAAAACAGTTCAGTAGCAGACTTACATTAAATCCAGTAATATCAGTCAATTAGAAGAAATGGAGCAACGGCAATACTTTCCAACAGAAGGAAACAGAGACGGAGACACACTCTCTTCTGAGATTAAGACTAAAACAAACCAGGTTTCTGGCTCCATCTTATGGCCATTTGAGAAACCACACCTAATTACAGTTTTGCATTTTCTTAAAGTTACAGTTTTAAAATGTTTATCCTGGTTTATATATTTCTAACCCAAATAGCTGTTAGGTGATTCATATTCCTAACACTTTCAGCACACCAAAACAAAAAGTTTTGCCATCACTGTTCTATAGTTTTTGTAACCCTTTTGCCTACCTCTCTCTCTCTTTTTATAGTCTGTCTGTCTGTCTATCTATCCCCCGCCCCCGAGTCTTTGTCATCACAGAGATTTGGTATTGCCATTACCAATAATAGGACAGTGAGCACTATTAGCTCTTCTCCACGAGCTCCTGATTTCCTTCCATTGACCTTCTGCTAAAACCACAGCATAGTCCTCCAAGCTGATGATGATGATGCACCTGGGCAGAGATGCGCCCTCAATCAACTGACTCCCTCCCCCATCTCTCCTTATTAATGAGTCCCATGTCACAACCTGAGGCGAAACAAGAAAAGAAAGGAGCTTTTCCAAAGAAGCTGGAAGTTGCCTGCCAGGTTTCTTGAAAAGGACGTCTAAGTGGGACTTGTTAGAATGAATTATTTCCTCCTTGGAGACTGTTCTTTAATCCAAGTTCCCCCACCACTTCATGGGAATGAAAATGTGTCCTGTGATTTGCAGATTGCAAAATCATTCACTGATATGTGTTGTTCCCAGAAAGAAGCTCCATCCCAACTTTCATCCTAGGCTAGCAAGAACCACAGTTTATAGATTAACAGAGTTGGAAGGGACCTTGTAGGTCATCTAGTCCAATCCCCCACCCAAGCAGGAGACGCTACACTATTTCTGACCAATGGCAGTGCAGTCTCTTCTTGAAAGCCTTCAGTGACGAAGCTCCCACAACTTCCAAAGGCAACTTCTGTTCCATGGGTTGATTGTTCTCAATGTCAGAAAATTTATCCTTATTTCCAGGTTGAATCTCTCCTTGGTCAGTTTCCATTCAATATTCCTTGTTTGGCCTTCAGGTGCTTTGGAAATAGCTTGACCTCCCCTTCCTCTCTGTGGCAGCCCCTCAAATATTGGAAGACCACTATCATGTCTCCCCTAGTCTTCTCTTTACTAGACTAGCCAGGCCCAGTTCCTGCAACTGTTCTTCATATGTTTTAGCCTCCAGTCCCCTAATCATCCTGGTTGCTCTTTTCTGCACTCTTTCTAGAGTCTCAACGTCCTTTTTATTGTGTGGTGACCAAAACTGAGGATGCAGTATTCTAGGTATGATCTTACTAAGGCTTTATAGAGTGGTATTAGGACCTCACTTAGTCTTCTCACAGTCGCTTCTCTTGCCCAGGAACTGAAGGGACAGAAGCAACCTAGAACTAAGGAGAAATTTCCTAACAGTTAGAACAATTAACCAGTGTAACAACTTGCCTCCAGAAATTGTGGGTGCTCCATCACTGAAGGTTTTTAAAAAGAGACTGGACAGTCTGTTTTTCTTTTTCCCCCAGAATTAAGTTAGCTGGTAACACTAATAAATATTTATATGCCAGCTAGATCAATAGCAACATTTGAATATGAAATGTATATTAGAAAAGAAGATTGGAAGTTAGTCTATAAATAATACAGGAGTAGGAGGTGAAAAGCTGATCTAATAATAACAATTTGGGTCTTGATAGAAGATCTCCGTTAGGGAGGGAGGTTTTGTGTTCTTGGATGAGACTGTTGTTTTATAATTTTGTTGTTTGTGGAGAATTGTTCTTTTTCAAACTTCATTAAGCATCCTAGAGTTATTGAGAGTTGGATAGCCTAGAAACATAAAGTGATAAATAACAAAAACAAACCTGAAAAGCTATCAAGTCCACTGTGTTGTTTTTTTTCTACAGAGGCCAGCCAAAGTTTCCAATAAACCATCTTCCTCCCCTTTTTATCTCCCTTGGGTGTTAAAAAAAATCTAATAAAGACAAATAATTACAGAGGATTTCAGAGTTCTATTTCTCACTTGGCATTATCGTCATTCGGGAAACCATTAGTACTTTTCAGAAGTTTAATTCATGTGAATTAATTTGCATTACTCCCTTGCTTAGAGACCCTAGGCTGTGGTCCCAGAATAGACATGAAGAACAGGAACCAGACTGCTACTCTTCCTAACAGAGTGAAAAAGAATAGTCTAAAAGGTACAATAATGTCATTGTTGACAGGACTAAATCCAGAGGTGGTATTCAGCAGGTTCTGAGCAGTTCTGGAGAACCAGTAGTGGGAGTTTGGAGTAGTTTGGAGAACCAGCAAATCCCATCTCTGACTGGCCCAGCCCCCATCTATTCTCTGCCTCCCATTGAGTCCCAGCTGATTGGCTGGGTCTTCTTTGGTTGCCCTGCACAGGAGAAGGGAGCTGGAAAGCAGCTTAGTGGGTGGGGAGGGAATGGGGATTTTGCGGTATATCCTTCCCCTGCAATGCCCACCAAGCACACCCACAGAACCGGTAGTAAAAAAAAATTGAATCCCACCACTGAGTAAATGGCAGCATCCAAAAAAGCAGAATTCAAATTCATTTGGCTGGGGAATTCTGGGAGTTGAACTCCACACATCTTAAGGTTGAGAAACACAGGTGCAGATGAATGCAGAGATCCACGATAAGGTCATCTCCAAATGTTTAATCAAAAGCAATCAAGTTTAGAGGTCACATTGTGATTTACAAAATTTTCTTCCATCTTTCCTACCTAGCAAACTCGACAGGGTATATCTTATCACCTTGCTGTGTTTGGAACTCTTCTGCATTCTACTGGTGAGTTGCACATGCCACATCTCTCCAATCACCTTGGTTCTTCATTGATGTGGGCATTTTTCCCCACAACAAAAGGAGCTTGAAGAAGGGTAAAGACGTGGGACGTGGGACGTGGAACTGAGAAGCTGGTAAACATGGCGTGCTGTTTTTAGCAAAGGAGTTCCTTTGAGCTTTCAAAACACTTTACATACTTCAGAAGCTGCCGGAGTGGTAGACAATATCAGCATGCTGTTGACAGATGAGAAGGAGCATCTTTCTTACATGAAGCATGATAAAAGCAGATCAAATATCTAGGAATATCAGTCTCTCCTACACAGAGCAAAAATACATCATTCAAACAGCAAACCAGCAACTTCAGCAAGGTATTTGTCTCATGTTCTCAATATTAAACATTTTTGTAAACTGGGCACAGTTGCATATTCCATCAAAGGAGAATTCTTTATCAACAGGCATTATTACAAACTGGGCCATCAACTTTCCCATGATTGGTTGGTTTATTAAATTTATTTGCCATCCATATCTCAGTTCAGGTGACTCCAAGTGGCTGGTTACTTCATTTTCTGGCTGCCATTTTTTTTAATACATTCATAGATGTACCATGGATTCAGAAAACTGACAAACACTAGCAAATGTTCCTTATCAAATAAGAGCCATCCAATTCTGCCGAAGGCAGATTTATTGGTAGTGTGATTCAGCTCACTAATTACAGAGGGCTTTTCTAGTCTTCCTTCGATAGCAATGAAGTCTCCGCCTTAGAAATCAAGAACACCACCAAAACTCTCCTTGATCAGTATCCATCCATTATTCCTTGTCTGGCTTTCAGATGCCTTGGAAAATAGCTTGACCTCCTCCTCTCTGTGGCAGCCCCTCAAATATTGGAAGACTGCTATCATGTCTCCCCTGCTCCTTCTCTTCACTAGACCAGCCAAGCCCAGTTCCTGCAACCGTTCATCATATATTTTCGTCTCAAGGCCCCTAATCATCTTGGTTGCTCTTCTCTGCTTTTCTCTTTTCTAGAGCCTCAACATCTTTTTCATAGTGTGGTGACCAAACTAGATGCAGTATTCTAGGTGTGGTCTTACTATGGCTTTATAGAGTGGAATTAGTACCTCCCTTGATCTTGACTGAAACCCTCTGTTAATGCAACTTAGGATTGTGTTGGCTTTTTGATAGAAATGTAGGATAAGGAGTGGCAGAATCTGAGTGGAGTTAAAAGAGGAACCATCCTAGAATCCCTATGTAGCTCTTTGAATTCCATGGACCTTTATCTAACTCCAAGCAGGTGCTGAGTCTTAGTTGAGAAGATTTCTATGCATAAGCATGAGTAGCAATAAATCAGTTTAATTAGACCTTCACATGTGAATCTGGTCTTTTGCACCTGACAATTTCAGACATGTATAAAAGATTATTTCATCAAGATGCTTTGGAAGCAAAATAAAGACAATAGAGATTGTTCTGGCAGTTTTCACCTTAAGCAGCATATCGAAAAATACCAGTATGAATACCAGCAAGAAGATGCTCATAATGGTTTCCAAGTGAACTTGATCAGGCAATGGCACCCAAGTGGAAAATATTAGGAAGTATAAGAAGGACTTACCAAACTATACTGGCATTTACTCAAAGTCTGGTGGGCATCTTTTACACCTAGCCTGCCCAGCTAGACTTTGAGCGGAGCCGAGTAAAACTTTTAATTCAGAAAGCGAACAATAGACATAGTAGAATGTTCCTTTGTTTTTAGGTATGCTGAGCACATCATATATTGGATGTGGACATTATAAATATTCTTTTTACAATCCTCTGCGTGACAAATACTCAAGAAGTTATTTTTTTAGAAGGGATATTTGCCCTCTGCTAGATTGTATAATTTGTATTCCTTAATGTGAAGCTACATCACCTCAGCTTCCTAAGGCTGCCAGTCTTATATCTGTAGTCAACAAGATAAAGATGATGAGAGATTCAGAAAACGGTACATGTTTGGACTTTTTGAAAACTTCTAAGAAAGGCATGAAATAAGGGAAGGTAGGTTTTGATGGATTTATATCTATTGAAACTGGAAGCAAAAACAAGAATACATAGATGGTTCTAACAATGAAGAGCAAATTTAGAGTTGAAGAGGAGCTCATTGGTAATTTAGACATTGGCCAAAGTCCAGCACTGGGACTTAAAATAGATCAGGTTTATCCATTTTAGTTTCCTGCAGATTCCCTTAAATTTGTTTGGCTGCAATTTCATATCTTAATATGTACATCTCTTTTTATGTTGGAAGCAGTTTCGCCTAAACTACAATACTCTCCTAAAGTTAAATATATTTTCTTTAATGAGATGTATTTTAATACATTCTTTATTAATATATCATTACATGTATTCTTTTCTGCGGCACAGCAACCCTCCTACAATGTTTTCCACACTTATATTCCTCCTGCAAGATACATTTTTTTTTATTGTAAAAGTACACTGCAAGATTTGGATAAATCTACTTTCCGAAGGAGTAACTAGCTCAGAAACAGCTCAAAGGTGTGAGATTGGCTAAATTGTAATTGTAATGCGAACAAAAGAAATGTTCTCTTCCCTAATCATTAAAAAAGGATTTGAAATTAAGGTTAGCCAGGTTCATCAATAACATTCAATTATTTGGGGGATAGAGGGAAAATGACAGCAAAGAACATGCAAAGGATCTATTCAAAGTAGAAAATGGGCAGTCAAATACGGATCCGAGTAGTGAGATGCAGATCTTAAATTCCCTGATGAATTCTGAGCTAACAGTGACAGCAAAGTTAAAATAGCAAAGTTAAAATAGAAAATCCCATTTTGGAGAGTGAGCCTTCCTTGCTATATCTTGTGTGGCTTTGAGTCAGTCTGGACATGGTTTCAGAAGTGGTTTGCCCCGGTCATCTTTTTTTTCAATTTTTTTTATTTCTTTTATTTATATAACATGTAAAATTCAGTGTCAATCAAACAGTGTGTTGTTGTCTGGGTACAATTATTTTTAGGAAATCATAATCAAAATGTTTACAATAATATTCATTACACTGATATTAATTCAATAATAATAACAATCTATACTTATCTACTTTAACAAATCTCCTTTATAGCATTAGTCCTTTTTATATCCCCATGTTTCTAACTTCTGTTTTTATTATGTAACCATTGGTAAAATAAGTCCCATATCAAGAAATATTCAGTTCCTTCTTTTTTCCTTAATTGTAAGTGTCTGTCCATTGCTGTGCAAATGCAATTCTGGCTGTAGTTAGTACATGTAAAATCAAATATATATTCCTTTTGTCATACTTTTTCCGGTAGGATACCCAACAAAAATATTTCTGGTTTCAAATCTATATACTGTTTTATCACTTTTTCCAACCAAGTATGTATTTTTGTCCAATATTTTTTGGCTTTTTGGCATGTCCACCACATATGGTAATACAAACCAGGTTTCTGGTTACACTTCCAACATCTATCAGACCTAAAAGTTGTCATCTTCTTCCTTGGGCTTGGAGAAAGGGTGTGATGACCCAGGGTGGGATACAAAATAAATACAGTCACAAAAAACAGGTGAAGCCCCTTTTATTCCTTCACTTTGCTTCCAAGCTCCAAATATCCTTGACTGGAGACAAAAAAACTCCCATACAAGCAGTTACAAGAAGGAGGAAATGCCATTTAAATTATAAACAGTAAAAAACAACACAAACCAGGCAAGATAAGGGCTTGAAGATGTCCACAGATACCAGAACACACACTGGGAAGGACACCAAACTCAGAAAGGAACAATAAACTAGCAATATTTCCATGCTTTGTTTCCAGCACTCGCCCGTATGCATGTCCATCCTCTTATCCAGTTGTCACAGCTGCAGCCCATGAAGAGGATCAAGGCCCTCTCCTCCCCCATAGACTATGTCTTCCCTTATTCTCTCCTCCCTGAGTGCCCTAGGATAGAGAGGGGATGGGCCTGGGTCCTCCTCTGCCTTTCCCCAGCCTCCTCCACAACCTTTGGAGCCACACTTCGATTCCCTGTTGGCTGTTCCTTCTCTCCCTCAGAGTCAGTCTCCACCAGGGGCATGACAATACTTTTCTGGTAGGATGCCCAACCAAAAATATTTCTGGTTTTAAATCTATATGCTGCTTTATCATTTTTTCCAACAAAGTATGTATTTTTGTTCAATATTTTTTGGCTTTCGGGCATGTCCACCAGATATGATAATACAAACCAGGCGTCTGATTACACTTCCAACATTTAGCAACCTAAACATTGTCAACTTCTTCCTTGGGCTTGGAGAAAGGCTCACCGAGCTAGTATCAGGCTTCAGGCTGGACTAGAACTCATGGTCTCCTGGCGCCTTTCACAATTATACCAAATTAGCTCTTCTGATGTATTGTGAACTTTTTTTTATCTTGCAACTGGTCCTGGATAATATTTGCAAACATGTTTTAAGCTTTTCTCACGTCTCCCACTTTGTTCCAGCTATCTGAAACATCCTGCTTATTCCATTCACAGAAAATAGTATGTGAACAGATGTTCACTAATAACCAGGGAACAGCTTTGGAAAACAGCAGCGTTGGCCAGGCCATCGTGGAACAATTCCTAAAGAGGATTTTTCCTGAGCAACTGACAGCTTTTCAAAAGCTGGCACTGTTGTCCTTCCGCTAAAAGTTGGTTTTAGTTACAGAAATCATCCTTCATATAGTGCTGTCCTATTTGGTTTTCAGTTTCCATAATCTCCCAGCTAGTTTGATGTTTGCTAATGCAGATGACACCAACTTGGAGAAGAAGACAGCTTGGCCCTGAAGAACATGCTGGAGTTGCCAGTCTTGAGCCGAGATTCATAGTGCGGAGACCTTCCTTTGTGTTTGCAGAAACAGCTCAGAATGGAACTTTTCCTTAATGTCAAAGAAAGTCAAGCTACAATTTGTGGACATCTGCTTTGAATAAAACTAAAGCTAAGAAAGTGAAGAATACCCTCCAAAAATATTAAGCTTTATGCCACCTTGTTTGGCAGTGGTTTGCATCTTTGAAGGGTAAAGATTTCCACCGTGTAATCATTAAAGCATTGGCAAACCATTCACCCATTCACAGACTTGATTACTCGTCTGGTCAACATTGTGCAAGAGTCCTCAGTGAGATGGTCGGCGCTGTCCCAACAATACCCAATCAAGGAACTGCCAACTCAGACAAACTAGCTACTAGTAAACAACAGCCCAGTCAAGGAACCACTGAGATTATTCTCACCAACATTGACAGGGCAAGTCAGCAGCGTATAAAATGAGAGCAAACCCCACTCCCTACTAGCACTGATGAGGTTACCTAGTATGATAATGAAAAGTCTTCAAGTAAACCACCAAACTCAGAGAGCACCACCGAGAAAAGTCTCTTCTCTTCCACCTGCCAATCTGGGCTCCAGAATGGCGCCTGACATTCCCAGCCTTTGTAGCGTTGAAGGTTGCATTTACCAATCCTTGGTGAAACCAGAATAAATTGGACGAAAATAAAACATGGGGGGGGGAGTTGGCAGGGGAGGCAAGCAACTTTCCGCCTTGTAAATCTTGGCTACAAACCAGAGTTAATTTCAACCTTCAAAGAGAGTTTTCTTTCCTTGTAGCTCAAAGCCAGCTGTGGTGGCAATTTTCACAGAGCAGCCACTGTGAAATTGGGGTCCCAGGCAGGTGTCTGAAGAGTGGGACAAGCTTTTTTTTAATGGGAAAGGGGTGCAAACCTTAGAAAGTGCTCCAAAAATGAACAAAGACATCTCAGTTTGATTTTTATGGCTTTGACAAGTTTGGCTCTTTTCTGAAGCAAACAGCAGCAAAATGGACTGGTATTTTTTTTTATGGGGGTAGTGAGGGGTTTCATTTCCTGGGTAATATCTCTCAAGATCTATGACCAGAGATGGAAGACAACAATTTATTTGTATAATCGGTTCATTTGTTTACATTTATAGATGTAACTGGCACTAATCTGTAGGTTCTGGGCAGCTGACAGCAAAGTAATTATATAAAAACAAAGGTTTTAGAACTGATCAAGCCCCTGCATTAGAATGAATGTGGATTAAAGACCTGGTGGAATACAGCTGCGTTTTATTGCTTTGCAGAAATTCAGGACGGAGGAAGCAATTCCAAGCTGCAGCAGAAAAGTCCTTCTCTCTGGACCTTTTGAGATGCCTGGAGCAGGTGGGCAGTTCTAAAACCTTCGGCATTCCCGTCTTCAGCACCAAGGTCAGAGTTAGGGCCCTTCCCTCTGAGAATCCCCAGAAGTTGGATCCGTCCATCTGTAATCACCACTGTTGCACCGATGAATTACACTTGGCTCTCTATCCATTGACTTGCTTTTCCAAACATTTTAGTTTGTTCAGTATGCCAGAATTTAAATGTTTTACTGGAATTTCGCAAAGGCTGCATTGGTGCCAAGGACACAATATAAATCATTCTCCTCTAAGCCCCCCCCCCCCCAATATTCTATGCCAGTTAAGAAAGGAAGACAATTATTTTAGAATCTATATTTCCTTCCATAGAACTTCATTTTGCCGTCAAAACATGCACCAAGGCAGGGTGGATGGAGGATTGCTCCTGCCCATGACAAATAAAAAGGTTTTTGATTTACAATATCTAATACATCCATTATGTTCCAACTTTAAATTCTTCAGGCAAAAGGTGGCTCTCATGTTGGCAATAAGAAAATGCAAAGACACCTTCTTATTTGCAAGCAGGCAGATAAAAAGTAAATGACAAGCGTTAGAACTTTTCACTCACTTCTAGATTAACGGAAGGATTCAATTCTGTATTAATGAAGAACTGGCTTGCACAATAGGATTACACTATAAAGGCAAATATAAACCTATTTTAAAGTCATTTTTGTTTCAGATGCAAAGGGGTTTTTTTTTGTGTCCTGGACAAACTGGACAGGCATCAAGTCATTTTTTTTATTAATGTATTCTCTTTCACATCAATATTAGCACTTTTTTAAAAAGGGTAGAAAGAATGGCATTTCTGCATGTAAAAGGCAAGCCTCGTTGTGGCTCTTGAGAAAACTTTTCTTTTTAAAGCATGTGTGTCCTTTGAAAGAAAGGCTAAAGACCTCAATTTGGAGCATCTGTTCTTAAAATGACTAGGCTGCTCATTTGATGCACATTTGCAGGAATTATTTAGTGTCTCAGTTATCTTCAAGAGCATCCTAGACCTTTGTTCCTTGGCTTTCCATAAATATTGAATGACCTGAAGCACTGATCCTGAAAGGAATCTGCTGACATTAATGGATTTCATAAACCACCTTGTTCATTATAAACAGACATATGTTGATGACATGTTGTGAGTTCTGCTTTATTTTACTGTTTGATTGTTTGCAATTGTTTCATTCCTAGAACCAGTAGCTGAAAGAAAGAAAAAATAATTGTTTTCAAGAAATTGCAAGACATTTTCTTCAGACAAATCCATTTCCTCTTATGTAAAAAGTAAGTATTAACTTAGCAACTGTCAGGTTGCATTTCTAAAACCCTGAGATATGTTATTATTATTTATTCATAGTCTGTGCCTTGATTTGATTCCCCCAATGATCACTGATAGGATTCCAAGGAGAAGTTTTATCCCTCACCAACTTTCTTCGTCCTTCATCTGAAGTTCTCATTAGGCTGCTGACGTTGGGAGGAGGAACAAATCTAGAGAGCTCCAAAACTTATTGGAGTTTTTGTTTATTGCCCTCACAAAAATAATAAATCTCTGTTATTTTTAGATATATATTTATAGATATATATTTATTTATAGATATATATTTATTTATATTTATATATTTATTTATATATATTTATATATATTTTTAGATATATATAGATATAGATATAGATATAGATATAGATATAGATAGATATAGATATAGATATAGATATAGATATAGATATAGATATAGATATAGATATCTATCTCACTAGATGGACCACCTACAATTCTTTATATAATTAATGCACAAAAATAATCCCTAGGTCGTTGGAGCAATGTTTATCCATTTTTGCTGCTAATTGAGAAACTTTATTCACACAATATAAATGAGCACCCTTTTCAGAGCTGGGGGGGGGGGGTTGCAGATGTTTCATTACCAAACTAGGTAACATCATCAGTGTTACTGCTAATGTTACCTAATTAGGTAATGAAACATCTGCAAGAAAAGCCCAAAGCTCAGAGAGCACACAGGACCGCACAGTCCTCCTCCTCCTCCTCCTCTTCCTCCTCCTCCTATTCCCAAACCCTACTCCCTTCTAGCACTGATGATGTTACCTAGGTGGGTAAGAAAATGTCTGTAAGAAAAACCAGCAAGCCAGTGGCAGGATTCAATTTTTTTTACTACCAGTTCTGTGGGTGTGGCTTGGTGGGCATGGCAGGGAAAGGATACTGTAAAATCTCCAGTCAGAGGTGGTATTTTCCAGTTCTCCAAACTACTCAAAATTTCCATTACTGGTTCTCCAGAACTGGTCAGAACCTGCTGAATACCCACCTCTGCAGCAAGCACAGAAAATACCAAGAACTCCACAGCCCCTTTTCACCTCCTCCTCCTCCTCCTCCTCCTCCTCCTCCTCCTCC
>NW_020769358.1:2880962-2892413 GCF_900518735.1 Pseudonaja textilis | reverse complement strand
CTGCTTCTTTTTCTTCTTCTTCTCCTCCTCCTTCTTCTTCTCCTCCTCCTCCTTCTGCTTCCTCTGCTTCTCCTTTTCCTCCTTCTTCTGCTTCTTTTTCTTCTTCTCCTCCTCCTCCTTCTTCTCCTCCTTCTGCTCCTCCTCCTCCTTCTCCTCCTCCTCCTCCTCCTCTTCCTCCACCTTCTGCTTCTGCTTCTCCTCCTTCTTCTGCTTCTGCTTCTTTCTCTTCTTCTCCTCCTCCTCCTCCTTTTTCTTCTCCTCCTCCTTCTTCTTCCTCCTTCTCCTCCCCAAATCCACTCCCTAGATACCTAGATTGAAACATCTGCAAGAAAACAACCAAGCCCAGAGAGCACCAAGGTCCCCACAGTTCAACCCTGAGTTACAAATATTCTCTTCTATTGGAACTTTTTTAGAATCATATGAATGAGCCCAAACAACAACAACAACAATAATAAACAAGCTTTATGCAGCAACCAGAAGGATCCTAGGACACATGATATGAAAATCAACATGATTTCCTCCACATAATTTTTTTTAATGTACTCCGTTGTATATTTGAAATTGAGAAAAAGCCTCTTTCGGAAAAGTTAATATACTTTTATTGTACCATTTCTGCAAATAACATTTTCCATAAAGTTGAATTGAATTTTCCTGCCTTTCAAGTTTATATCTGCTTCCCTCACCTCCCTTTTTCCTCCTTCCCCAATGCAGTCTCCTTGATATCTAGAAGAGGAAAGGTCTGGATGTCAGCGAAATGAAAACCACCCGCATGAATATACAGTTATTATGGTATGTTCAATAGCAGTGTGAATCAAATGGTTGGTCATTGGTTTCTTTTGCAATTTCATTTTGTAGATATCTAAGAAAATAATTGTAAATCAGGTTTCCCATCTGCCTTTACTATATAGCAAAACTGCATTCCAGATAACCAAGAAGGGAATAAACTGGACTCACACAGCCAAGCGTAGGAATATAATTTTTATGTTCACACAGAATTTCTCAACAAGTTTCAATTTTCATTCATCTTCCTGATAAATAAATGCAGGAGAATTACAAAGTAAAGTCTTACAGTTAGGGAAGAAAAATGAAAAGGATATAGACTAGGTGAAACCAGGCTCAATAGCAGTAACTGAGAAGGACTGAGAAGGATTTTGGAGTCTTAGTGGACAACCAACAAAATATGAGTCAAAAGTGTGCAGCAGCAGTCAAAAAAAGCCAATGCAATCCTAAATTGTATTAACAGAGGGATACAATCGAGGTCAAGGGAGGTACTAATACCACTCCATAAAGCCTTAGTAAGACCACACCTAGAGTACTACATCCAGTTTTGGTCACTACACTATAAAAAAGATGTTGAGACTCTGGAAAGAGTGCAGAGAAGAGCAACCAGGATGATTAGGGGACTGGAGACTAAAACATAAGATGAATGGTTGCAGGAACTGGGCAGGGCTAGTCTAGTGAAGAGAAAGACCAGGGGAGACAGGATAGCAGTCTTCCAATATTTGAGGAGCTGCCCCAGAGAGGTGGAAGGAGGTCAAGCTATTTTCTAAAATGCCTGTAGGCCAGACAAGGAAGAATGGATGGAAACTGATCAAGGAGAGATTTAACCTGGAAATAAGGAGGAATTTTCTGACAGTGAGAACAATCAACCCATGGAACAGAAGTTGCCCTCGGGAAGTTGTGGGAGCTTCATCACTTGAGACTTTCAAGGAGAGAAGAGATTGGACTGCCATCTGTCAGAAATAATGTAGGGTCTCCTGCTTGGGTGGGAAATTGAGCTAGATGACCTACAAGGTCCCTTCCAACTCTGTTAATCTGTAAGAGCACTCAACTTAGATAAACCGGAGAGGGTCACTTTTGGGGGCAGGAAATTCCAGTCATCTTGCTTGGTTGGGAGGTGTGCATCTCCCAATTTGGGCCTGAGAAAACCAGGTGGGCAGACTGAACCCCGAGGAGCAGCTGTGCGGTGCACGTACGACAGGTTTTATGTCCTTCCCCCGATTCCTACAGGGCAGGGCATTACCCCTTAAGAAGGTGACTGGACTACCCTCAACTCTCTTCAGTCCTTACAGCTGTCTTTGTTGTTCCTGGACTGAGTGGTTCTCCCTTCAAATAACACATGCAAGGTAACACCAAAAAAAGTCAGCAATCAGAAGGTGTCCTCACGTCTCTTTGTGGCTGAGAAATACAAAGTGGAAGTGAATCTACCTTAATTGTTTATTCACGAGATTCACAAATCCCAACACTTCAAGGCTGGGATTTACATTTCCCGGGGAAAACAGTGCAATATGCAAAAACCTGTCAAGCGAATTATTCATAGGCTGTAAATTTAAATAGTAGACTAAAAGTGAGCTGTAAATCACAAGTTAAAAATCCCACCGCAACGATACATTAAATCGGGTTTATAGATTTACAATTATCTCAAATTATTGCAGTTCTAAACATCATTCAGCTCTCTTGGATAAAAGGCACTCTGAAGCTAAGAAGCTTCAACACTCAGTTTGTCGCTTAGGTGGAATTCAGCCAGTTCTGACCAGTTCTGGAGAACCAGTAACAAAAATTTTGAGTAGTTAGGAGAATTGGCCAATACCTCTGACTGGCCCCGCCCCCATCCATTCTCTGCCTCCTGAGCCCCAGCTGATCGGCTGGGTCTTGTTTGGTTGCCCTGCACAGGAGAAGGGAGCTGGAAAGCAGGTTAGCGGGGTGGTAAGGGAATGGGGATTTTGTAGTAACCTTCTCCTGGAGTGGGATGGAAATGGAGGTTTTGAAGTATCCTTCCCCTGCCATGCCCACCAAGCCACGCCCACCAAACCACACCATTCCCACCAAGCCATGCCCACAGAACCGGTACCGAAAATTTTGAATCCCACCACTGGTCTCTTGTCTGTAAGAGACCACTGAAGAAGGCCACCAAAGAAGACCACTGTCCAAGAAAGTAACAGAAGCTGGGACTTTCCCAGCTCCTGGGAATGAAGCCTCCAAAATTTGTGGGTGCTCCATCACTGGAGGCTTTTAGTAGAAATTGGACAGCCATTTGTCTAAAATGGTATAGAGTCTCCTACTTGGGCAGGGGGTTGGACTAGAAGACCTCCTGGACCCTTCCAGCTCTGTTATTCTGTATCCCTACTTACTATTTTTCAATAACCATTGACCTATTTCTATCATGTAGACCAGAGGTCTCCAAACCTGGTAACTTTAAGACGTGTGGACTTCAACTCCCAGAATTCTCCAGCCAGCAGAGCTGACTGGAGAATTCTGGGAGTTGAAGTCCACACGTCTTAAAGTTGCCAAGTTTGGGGAGCCCTGATGTAGACCCAGTGGCTGCCTTCTTATTCGGCAGTTGCTACGGCCCTATCACCCAGGCTGTGTTTGCAAAGCACAGGAGGAATAAGTGGTGAGCCAACTGCAGATGATCAGAGATGCTGTGGATAAATGAAGCAGACACCATCCGTGGACTCCTAGCCATAAAGATACACTGTGTTTTTTAAAATAATAATAATATAAAAACATAAATTGCTGAAACCAGTAACCTGACTGATTTGGGCATCAATACAGTATAGAGCAAAAGTCCCCAAACTTGGCAATTAATTTTAAAACTTGTGGTCTTCAACTCCCAGAATTCTCCTGGCTGGAGAATTCTGGCAGTTGAAGTCCACAAGCCTTAAAGTTGCCAAGTTTGGAGACCTCTGGTATAGAGGGAGAATCAAACCAACACCAACTTTTCCCCACACACATCCATGTTGCCTGCCTGCCTTGGATCCCCATAGATCATGGCATTCTTGTTTATCTCCCACAGTCCATACCCTGAAGAAATCCTTCTGGGCAAACTCTTCCATCTCCACCACCATCATAGAACACAGAATAAAGGCTTGGAAGGAACCTTGGGGGGGGGTCTTCTAGCCCAACCCCCTGGTCAAGCAGGAGACCCTATACCAAAGGTCTTCTCAAAGTTGGCAAGTTTAAGACTTGTGGACTTCAACTCCCAGAATTCCTGAGCTAACAAGATTGGAGGAGGAATTCTGGGAGTTGGAGTCCACAACTCTTAAAGCTGTCAAGTTTGAAGATCCCTGCCCTATACCATTCCAGACAAATGACTGTCCAGTCTCTTCTTAAAATCTCCAGTGATGGAACACCCAAACTTCTGGAGGCTTCTGGAACTATTATTCCTCAAATGATCTGCACTTTGGCTACTTTGGTGAAGCCAAGATTGTAAAAAAGACATTTGCTAAGGTACATGAGATTAGGAACAGTCTTCTGATTATTTATCTATCTTTCTCTCCACCCCTCTCTCCAAAGCTGCACTGAAGTTCTTTTCTTGAACAGTGATGATTCCAGCATATTGGACTTCTCATTTAAATAGCAGTTCGGAAAGATATCCCATGATGGATGAAGCTCTCCCTAGCTTGACTTTCTAATAATTCATAGGAACCAAGCCAGAGCAACTCATGAGTCTTCCAATGTCACTGAAAAAATGGGGACATCTTTTAAGTTGCTTCACCAGCATTTTGAGAGAGAACCATTGAAGATGAGAGAGAGAGAGAGAGAGAGAGAGAGAACGAGAGAGAGAGAGATAATGAGAGAGAGAGAATGAGAGAGAGAACAAGAGAGAGAGAGAACAAGAGAGAGAGAGAGAACGAGAGAGAGAGAACGAGAGAGAACAACACCTCAGCTGATTTTGGTTCTTGGAACACACATTCCATGCAAAACAGGCATTCCTCACCCAGCTACCAAGATGAAGAACTGAAGGTTTGATCCAAAGACTCATGACTGGGACAAGCTTCTAGAAAAGGAAGAAACAACTGTCTGATGGTCAGATCAACACAAGATTTTGCAATTAAAGTGTTTTGCCAAGTCTATGAACCATGTGTAATAAAACCATGACAAAACTCTGTGATAAAACCATGACAAAACTCTCTGGACTGGCACTTTGCTTCTCCAGAGGTTTGGATATTGATACAACTGGATGTCTGACAGTATCTTCTTAGAGCAATCCAAATATACTTTCAGAGACAAAGTAAAGGTACAATTGTGAAGCTCAGGAAACCCAAGAAAGGAAGCAATGGGAACAGTGGTTCAGTGGTACTTGTGGCATCTGATACCAAACTGGCGGTCATAATTATGGGATGCTAAGAGCCCTGGACAACTGTCCTTGGCTCCATCTATCCACCAAGGTAAAGGAAATGTCTTCTAAGAGAGCACCATATGATTGATAGTAACTGCCTTGAGCTTGTTTGGAGGTTCTCGCAGAGGAGTGCAGCTATTGTATACCCTTAAGCATGGGAGGGATTCAATCGGTGTTACTACCGGTTCAGTGAGAGTTGCGTTTTGTGCATGCGTGCGCACTTTGTGCACACAGATGCCTGACGCATGCTGCGCACGCCTGTAAAACATTTCCAAAAACACATCAGATGTTGCCCAAATAGCTGACAAGCACTGTGCGCGGGTGCGTAGCATTTGAAAATCCTCTTCTTTCCTGCTTTTTCAGCCTCAGCCATGCCGCGCAAAGCAGCTGAGGTTGAAAAAGCAGGAAATAAAGGACAGCCAAGACCACGGGTGGGTGGGTGGGCCAAACAAATGACCAAAAGGTTGTTGCACTGAACCGGTTTGGTGTCTGCTGCTCTTCAGAGCTACCAGTTCTAGAGAACCAGGCTGAACCGGTAGCATCCCACCCCTGCCCTTGACCGAAGATTGGTATACCCCTTCTATCTGGGGTGGCTGTCGTGTTCCACTGAGCATGCAGTTTTGGGAGGGACGCACATGGAGCAGCAATGGAGGAAGGGGACGTGCACCCAGCCAGCCAGATCTGCTGTATCAACCAGAGGTGGTATATTCAGCAGATTCTGACCAGTTCTGGAGAACCGGTAGCGGATGTTTTGAGTAGTTCAGAGAACTGGCAAATCCCACCTCTGACTGGCCCCGCCAACTCCATCTCTTCTCTGCCTCCCGAGTCCATTGGCTGGGTCTTCTTTGGTTGCCCTGCACAGGAGAATGGAGCTGGAAAGCAGGTTAGTGGGGTGGGAAGGGAATGGAGATTTTGCAGTATCCTTCCTCTGCCATGCCCACCAAGCCACACCCACCAAACCACACCACAGCCATCAAGCCACGCCCACAGAACCGGTAGTAAAAAAATTTGAACCCCAGTACTGGAATCAACCCTGGCTATCAATGGGGTGACAGATGTTGCAGCCAGATCGTCCTCCCATCCAGAAAGTGTCTTCTAAGTGGCCACCATATGATTGATAGTCGTAGAAATAGTAACTGCCTAACAGAGTAATTCTGCAACACACTGAGCTTCCAAATTAAACATAGGACCAGATAAGAGTTGGTGATGACTCTGGGGGTGAGAACATATCCACAAAACCTTGAGAATATGCGACAGACGTAGAAGAGTATCATGTACTAAACTGAACAAAAGTGGAATGCCTGTTTTGTATCAGAAGTGTGAGTCTGTATGATGGTCTACTTAATCCAGGTAAGAATTAGATCAGAGGTCTCCAAACTTGGCAACTTTAAGACTTGTGGACTTCAACTCAACTTCAGCTATGCTGGCTGGAGAATTCTGGGAGTTGAAGTCCACAAGTCTTAAAGTTGCCAAGTTTGGGGACCCACGAATTAGATCCTTTGCCAGTTTGAGCCTCCAAATTTGGAGACAGAATCTAGTCAGATCATGTCTGATCTTGTAAAGCTAAGCAGGTTTGAACCTGGTTGCTATTTGCAAGGAAGATTGTCAGGAAATCCCAGGGCTGCAGCCTAATTTAGAAGTCAAGAAAACACCCTAGAAATATTTCAAACCACATCTGCCTTGTGAGCAAGAGACAACAGGGACATATTCACGATATCGCTAGGATGGGACAAGAAGAAGATTTAGCAGGTGGACTCAGGTGTCTGTTCTTCACTTAATTTAAAGATTACTATGAATATCTCTTAGTGATTAAATCCATAACAATGTACATTTCCTTGGTAAATGTCCAAGTATTGGTAGCAAAAGGCAATTACTGGCTGAGCTACAATTTACGGGCTGGTGGGCAAATTTTCTTCCTTTTTTTTTTTTTTTTTGGAGAAACCATTCTTTAAGCATTACAAAGAAGCTCACCAAAAACAATATGGCTTATTGTTTGCAATATCTTTGCTTTCTGTTCTATTACAGCCTTTACTGAAGGAGCAATTATCTGATGGTCTCTTCCTCTCCCCTTGCAAGCAAGCACACGTGTGCGTTCACACACACTTCCCGGTGTTCCCTTTTATCACATTATAAAAGCCACCGGGTCTCTTAATTAGCATCACCCAAATCCATGCAAATTAGATGAAAGGAGCTCTCCCGTTTCCCCCCTACCTGCCCAGCACATGCTATTCAGCTTGACATTTCTTTTGGTGCCTCCGTTCTTTTGATTAATGCATCTGCATGAATTTGAGAACAAATAAATAAAGCTCTTCCTTATAGCTATTGATTTTTATTTTTTTTACGACTCAAGACAGTGACAAAGAAAGAAGCAGACTCAGAAAACTCACACATGCGTGCTGAATTGACCTGAAATTTGTTCAGGAGCCTTTGAGCTCCATTAGTAGAAGATCAGAACAAAAAGTAAAGTTTCCTTCAGATCAAAGTTCTCCAAAGTGGTGAATATGGACCCCCAGGGTCATGGGACTATACACTGTTGTTGTTGCTGTTGTTGCTGTTACTATTTGTAATACGAATTATATTTATTAAACAGAATGGAATGGAATATAGAATAGAATAGAATAGAATAGAATAGAATAGAATAGAATAGAATAGAATAGAATAGAATAGAATAGAATAGAATTCTTTATTGGCCAAGTGTGATTGGATACACAAGGAATTTTCCTGGTGTAAATACTCTCAGTATACATAATATTATTTCCATATAATAAATGTGTGAGGTTGATGGACAATCTGAAGCTTTGTGAAGGGGTTGATTTGCCAAGGACCTTTGACTTAAATCAAGTTCAATTCAAGGTGATTTGTGGGTCCATCTGAACCATCTACAGAGTTCTACAGAGGAATTATTGAGTCTGTCATCTGTGCTTCTATAACTGTCTGGATTGGTTCTGCAACCCAACAAGACAGACACAGACTTCAGAGGGTAATTAGGACTGCAGAAAAAACAATTGCTACGAACCTGCCTTCCATCGAGGACCTGTATATTGCACGAGTTAAAAAGAGGGCTGTGAAAATATCTGCAGACCCCTCACATCCCAGACATAAATTGTTTCAATTTCTACCCTCAAAACAATGCTATAGAGCCCTGAACACCAGAACAACTAGACACAAGGACAGTTTTTTCCCGAATGCCACCACTCTGCTAAACAACTAATTCCTACAACACTGTCAACTTATTTACTAAGACTGTGTTACTATTATTCCTCTCATTCTTCCTAGTACCTATCTGTTCCCACTAATGACTATAACCGTGTTGCTTGTATCTTTACAATTTATATTGTTTTGTTTCCTAATATGATTTGATTGCTTATTAGTATCCTATGACTATCACTAAGTGTTGTATCTTATGATTCTTGATGAATGTATTTTTTTTTTCTTATGAACACTGAGAGCTTATGCATCAAAGATAAATTCCTTCTGTGTCCAATCACACTTGGCCAATAAAGAATTATATTCTATTTTATTCTATCTGAAGCCACCTTGAACAAAATCAGAGCTCTGTTCTGGGCCCTTATCTTAATTTAATCTTCCTTCCTCCCTCCTTGCTTCTTTCTTTCTTTCTTTCTTTCTTTCTTTCTTTCTTTCTTTCTTTCTTTCTTTCTTTCTTTCTTTCTTTCTTTCTTTCTTTCTTTCTTTCTTTCACATGTGATGCTTTTATTTTAAAAAGCGGCCTTTCTAGACTGGATTTGGTCCTGTTCAAAGGCAAAGACTTTCTTCCACAAAAGCCTCATACCTAAAACTAAAAGTCTCTTGGGTGAGTAGGTTTTTTTCAGCCCCGTCTGATGCTCTGCTTGCTGTGCCACACAAAAGATGGCAATGCTAAAGGCACACCTCAGGGACAAAGCCCTGTTGGAGACAGAGGGATTTATTTCTGAGTCAATAGCCAGGTGGTGAATGTTTCATTGCTTCCTCCTGTTGAACACGCATATCAGATCATCTAAACCATGGCTAAACAACCAGGTTTTCTCTCCCTGGAGTTTCCAATCCTTTCCACGGTTTGTCCGAAAGACAAGAACCTTCAGATGATAAATACATTTCCTAACAAGAGTGAGAAAGATGTCTCACCATCCTATTTTCTGCTGGAGAAGGTCTCTCTCAGGAAGTCCTAAGCCAAACCTGTTCAGGGATCCTTGTTTCTTTCTGGATCTGTGTCCTGGTACTTCCAAGGGTGGAATTTTACCAGTTCAGCCCAGTTCTTTAAGAACCAGTAGCTCTGAAGAACAGCTGACACCAAACCGGTTCACTCCGAAGATGATCTTTGCTTCAATTGGGCCCACTCTGCCACCTGGACTCTACGCTGTCCTTTATTCCCTGCGAAATCAACCTTAGTTGCTTTGCGCAGCACAGCTGAGTGCCGTGCATCAGCAAGAAAAGGTTATTGCTTGCAGGAGAAGTTGATTTACAAGTACTGTGCACGCACGCAAAGTATGCACTGTGTACTTCCCCTGAGACAATTAATCAATCAGAACAACTAATCAGTGGAACGACATGCCTCCAGAAGTGGTAAATGCTCCAACACTGGAGGATTTAAGAAGAGATTGGACAACCATTTGTCTGAAGTGGTAGAGTGTCTCCTGCTTGGGCAGGGGGTTGGACTGGAAGACCTCTAAGGTGCTTTCCAACTTGGTTATTCTGTTACTCTGTTGTTATTCTGAGACTTGGCCAGTACCACCAACCCCCAAATAGCACAAATTCTGTATATATAAACCCGGGGGGGAAACGCTCCTCTACTTTGGGGTTGCGTGACACAAGGCTATTAACAAAGAGGAAGCCAAACTGAGGAAGGTATCAGCATGAAGCAGAACTAACTTATCTTTTAGATTGGCTGCTTAAGATTCAGCTCTTTGCGGAGTGTCAGCATTTTCTATCCAAAACGAACTCCCTGGATAGCTAATAAGTCCAACAAGCCCATGCATTTAAATGATTTAAGAGTGGTGTGCTGATGATCCCATAAAAGGAGAAATATATATATATATAGTCATAATCCTCGCTCATACAACACATCAAAAAATATATGAAAATCCCGTTTTATTTTTCCAAACTGCTGGTGCAGACAGGCACAAGATGTCACTGAATGAATTTTGGAACTCTAGTGGGATAATAAAATCACTCCTATGAACGTAGCTGGAAGAGCTGGCTGCAATTTATCTGAATTGCTGGACCCAACCAAAATAAAACCTTTATTCCTACTGCCTTTGACTGGTAGTAAGCAAGAGAATGTAATTAGATCGGGCACTACTTGGGGTTGGAAGAAGAAGGCAGTTTGTGTAGGCTAAATTATACAAAGTACAACCCACTCTTGGTATAAAAAAAAGCAATAACCACATTATCCATGGGGTGGAGGGAAGTAATCCAAATTTTATAGAACAAGAGTGTTTTTACTGGGAAATGGAACAAAACTAAGTACACAAAGCTTTTGCATTTTCAAAATGGTGAAAATGCATGGTGGGAAAATGCATGGTGCATGCTCCACCAAATATAATCCCTTAATTTGGAGTAGAGTTGGATGGAGCTGAGTGTTTACTGGCCAGATGCCCTTCCTGACACCAGGGAATGCTATCAAAAAGGGTATTTTAATAATTTTTTTGTATTTTTACTGCAATAGGAATATCTGTTGAGTGGGGAGAGAATGGTGACTTAACTTGCTATTTTTTTCCCCGTCATTTTTCTCCTCTTGATGGTCTCGATGCAATGCTGAAAAAAGTGAGCAAGGAGTAAACATTCAACTGGGATCAGAAGACGTGTTTTTAGTTTTGCGGTATGGTCTCGAATACATTCAAACAACGTTGGCAATGGAATTGACAAGATGGTAGTCATGATGAAGGTGGCCAGCACAAAACACGCCTCCACCAGAAGGCCAGTGGGTGGGGCTGGTTCTCATCCACCCTTGCCCCCAGATCCTTCGGCCTGTCAGTCGGGCACCCTTCAATACAGGATAACTGGTCTGTCCTAGTCTTCCCCCAAAAGGCACTAAGCAGGCTCTTTGTCCCGGCAAAAACCGCTTTTATTAAACTAAGGTGAATTTCTTGCATTCACGTTCCACCAAAGGCCTGGCAGACGTCTTTCAAGTGCCTAATCAGGAGCACAGACCTTATCTAGCTTGGAGAGCTGCCAGTAAATATTTCCAAATGCAGCGCTGACAAGGAAGGCCTCAGCACAGAGTCTGTGAGATGCACAGACAGGTTTTCACACTGCTGCAAGGAACGGTTTCCTGCAAAAGCCCCCTGTTGTGTCCCTGCCTAACCACAGCCCCCAGCCTGGGCTGCCATGTC
>NW_020769358.1:2824066-2880952 GCF_900518735.1 Pseudonaja textilis | reverse complement strand
CTTCAGCTCCGTGTCTGCCTCGTGTGTGCCTCCCGACTACACAACACCCCCCTTTCCCCTTTTTGCTCCTCTTTTAATCCCTATGGGAGGGGCCATTCGCTGTCCACCTGTGGCTTAACTCCCACGTCAACCCTTAGTTCGTAATTGTTCTTTTCTTTCGGCAGCTCTGCGCATGCGCAGGCTGGGAACTAGCTCCAGCTGCTCTCCCTTGCCTTGCTGCTGTCCGATGCCTAAGGCAGCTGATAACTGCCAGCCTGCCCTGGCTCCATCTCTGCCTCGGATGCAGAACCCTTGTCTGAGCCTTTCTCAGCCTCCAGGACTGGCCCAGGTTCCTTCCCAACCTCCTCATTGTCCGACTCTGATGCCGGCATTACTAGCCTCCACCAGGCCACCACCACAACAACAACTATTTTCATTTTTGTTTCTGAAAAAAAACTGTTGTGCTTATCTATTACCAAGAAGCTTTCTTATAAAGACATTGCTAGAGGCTGGTGCTTTGCTTTTGAACGTGACAGCTTCCTGCTTCTTTATTAATTATTATTATTATTTAAATAACATGCAGTCAGAACTCAGCGAACTTAAATAGCACCTGTGAGGTTGTCTGCAAAAATGATGCCTGACTTAAGGGATAAGGAGCTTTTGAAAACAGTTGTCTGGTCCGATGGAATTCTTCAAACTCTTCAAAGGCTGTTTCTTTCAGCATTCAATGACCCTCTGAGCCCCAAATGTTCTCTCTGAGGAAGCTTCGAACACGGGGTGAGCACCTTTCCTGCCTGAAGGAAGTCAACTTCTCTTTTCTGTCACCTGAACTATCTCTAATAGGAGCTGTTGTCTATGGAAACTCAAGACAGTTCAATAGTCCAGGCACATTTTCTTCAAACATGTTTAATGTTCCTCACAAACAGAGATGCAATTACTCTTCAAATCATCAGACCTGTTGTTTTGCACCAAAGCAAATTATGGGACGAGTGAACACCAAGAAGGAAAGCATCTGGTTTGTGGCTGGTGTTCAAGAAATTACCCTAACAGACAGAAGCCTCCGTGAACAAACTAATCAACACACAAATGTTCACCTTTCTTATTTTTAGCTCAAAATGTCACTGAACTTCTTTTAACAAGAGCATATAACATTTTCTTAAACAAACTTCGGATGCGTCAAAGTTTTCAGGGTCATCTACTGGAGAGAAAAATTATCTCTGACCAGTTATGCTATTCAACAGGATTGTGATGGAATATAGTCCAGCTTCCCAGGAAATGGAGGGGGTGCATTCTAGTGAAGCAAGAGACAACTCGGTTAAGATCGTTTGTGGAGAGAAAGAGGGTGAAGATGGTTCCTCCTTAATAGTTCCCAGAGTACGACAGACTTTATTGGCTGGTAGTCTCCTTTAGTTTGGCAAAATTCTGTTTATGGCTGAGGAACACAAGGAAATCTGCCTGGAAGAGTGTCTTTGCCTGCAACGTGTCTTTGTTGGATTTTGGAGCCTGACAAGTACCCAGCCCAAGACATCCTGAAACCGAAATTGGTCCATCCATAGCTCACAGACTTCCTTCTGCTCAGCATAGGAGAGCCAAGAGCCAATCTGCAGGGCGGTGGGGTGACTTTCACAGACTTTTAGAAGTCTAATTGATACTTTAAACTCTTCAAGATTCGATGTGGGTGTGTGTGTGTGAGAGAGAGAGAGAGAGAGAGAGGGAGATCAAGGAAACAAAATTCAGCATGTAAACAAAATGGTATGAAAATTAGATCCTAATTAGGGAGAGATTTAAAATAAATCTGCTTTAGATTTCAATGAAATTGAACACAGAGACAACTTAGGCACGTTTGCTAAATTGATCTAAATTGAAGCAGATAATCAATCTTGCTCTTCCTACTAGGTTCTTGAATCATTTTATAGCTCAACAGAGCGAAAGCAGACAGCAGCCGTGTCCCAGTTTACACCAAAGACGCAGATCCACCCACATATAACTAATTACTCTCATGAAAGGTACAACATGAAAGTAAAAGAAGTCTTTGTAAATTCCATACAATATATTCCTGTCTCTCTCTCTCTCCTCTCTCTCCTCTCTTTCTCCCTCTCCATCTCCCTCTGAGCCCGGAACCCTAACTCTGTCTTTGGTTAATATCTTGCTCCAAACCCAGACTCCAACTTACTTACAATGGACAACATAATGCTAAAATCTAGAGCATCCATAAAGGAAGGCCCTGACATGACACCGGTTTTGCTAAATTTAAAGTTTTCAGATCGTTCATGGTGTTTGCAAATTGCCCAGAAAGTCCAGTTGCCTCTTGAAAAAGCACTTTTGGGACAACCATGACCTGGAGGACTGAGACTCTCCATAAGACGTATGAGGTGAAGGAGAATTCTTGTGATTTGTACATTGGGGAAACCTTCATATTTACAAATCAAATCTAAAATTCCCCCCATCATCACTACTCCAGGGGTCATGAGAGACTCCACCCACTTGGAATCCAGTCGGCAGAACCAGTCTGCAGAACCAATGGTGGGCTAATGTCGGTTTGGACCGATTCTAGTGAATCAGTAGTTCTGACGATCACCTGGCCCAGTCCACCCATACCTGTCCTATCCTGTCCTATATTTCCATCTTTTTCAGCTCAGCTGCTGTGCGCAGCACAGTGGATTTTGCATGCCGCGGCTGTTCTACTTACCAGGGATGTCCTGTAGAGGTTCAAATTGGTGTTTATTTTACTGCTGCATGCACACACAAAGCGTGCACTCGCAGAACCGGTTGTTAAATTGGTTGCAGCCCATCAGTGGTGGAATTCAAAGATTTTTTACCACCAGTTCTGTGGGCGTGACTTGGTGGGCACGCTTTGTGCTCGTGCACACACTTTGCATGTGTGCGCATGCCAAATGTGCACTTTGCGCAGGTGCAGAGGCATTTCAACTCACCTCCTGCAAGCCTGCACTCTCCCTGTTGTTTCAGCAGCTACCACACAGAACTCTGCTGTGCCATGCAAAGCAGCTGTGCTTCAAAAGCAGGAAATAAAGGTGAGCCTGGGAGCCCAGGCGGGCAGGTAGGCCCAACAACAGAGCAGTGGAGAGAATTGGTTCGGTCTCCGCTGCTCATCAGCACTACCAGCTTGGCAGAACTGGGCCAAACTGGTAGAATACCACCACTGTGCATAACCCCTCCTCCTTGTCTATCTAGTCCCGCCTCCAGTGTCACTTCTTCTCCTAGGCATCCCAAGCAATGACAGAATCTGAATACAGAGGCTATGTCTTTAAAAAAAAAAAACTTTTACAAGCTTCAAATGGTTGCAGAAGACCAATCTAAGAGATTTTTCTCTGCTTTAATCCCACTATATGCCCATTGGAGCCTCTTGAAGCTTTGCCATCAAATTTCAAAGGCTTGCTGTACACATGGCTTCAGTTTTCTTTGTGATGTTGCCTCCGAGAATGAGATTGTCAGTGCAATTAAAATACAAAGAAGGGAAGGAACATTCCTTTTTGAGGTACTTCCAGGAGTGGACTAGCGAGTAATTACACAGGCTTTGCAAATAAGATATCAAAGGGAGAGACACATCAATTGTTCTGTCTCTTTGTATCCTGGTTTGAACTCATTCATCTTTCTGGAAGACACCTCAACACAAATGAAGCTGGGAGGGCTTTTGATCACCGGTGAAAGAAAAAACAACCCTCTCTCCATTTCAGGCTTGCAAAAATCCTGCCTGCAATCCCTTACTGAGGACATTTCAAAAACAAAAACAAAAAAACCAATGCGTAATGAGGAAGTATTTTTCATGCAAATGCACTTCTGTTTCTGAGGAACCAAAGCAAAAATAAAATTCAAAGGAAGACCTGAGACACAATTTGAAGGCCCCACATGTGAAACACTGGGACTGATCCCTTTTGTGAGGTATGGAAGCCTCTGTGTCTTGAGGGAGATGTTCATTTTGTTGCTTCAATAAATAACACAAGAGGTAAGCAAGTCCTTACTACGTGCTGACAAAGAGCATTTGAATCCACCCAAAGCCCATAGAAATGTCCACAGAATTGTAGCATGAAGGATTTAGGAAAGAGAGTTCTGGTTCCGATCTTCACTGTGTGATCTCATCCAAGTATCCCTGACCCAACCCTTTGATCATCACGGGACATTTATGGTCTCAAGATGAATAGAGTTTTCCCACTACATTTAATAAACAGATCAGATGACAGCAACCCAAATAAAAGTCAGAAATCGTTAGATAGGACCAATAGGCTTAAACATAATTGTGTGGGGCTGGTGCCAGTAAGTCTACAATCAAGACAATATTGACTACATGAAGGGGACACACACATGCACATCCATTTTTATCCTTGTAACAAAATCTGTGAACTTCATGATGTAGATGAAAATTGAAGCTATAGCTGCTCCTCTTTATCTCCTTTTTTAAAAGAAAAAATACATATTTCGACCACAGATAACATGCCAAGTACTTCTTTATTACTGTTGCGCTTGTTACTCAGTATGAGGCAATGATTGAGTTGTCCAGAGAATTAGAGATGACCACTCCTAAATGGCACCAGTGTCTGCTAATGAAAATACCACTTTGATAAGATGAAAGGGGACAAGCTTTGATCCTGAAGAAATTGTGTCCCTTTGACCTTGTTCTGTTTAAATATAGACATGTACAAATGAATCATATCACTGACTTGCTTTTCTTGTTGGGACTCAATATTTTGACTTCTGCAAGAGTGTCTTTTTCTGATTTACCAGTTAATTCTTTTGAAATCCTCTTTTGCCAGTTCAGGTTCAAAATAAATTGCTGGGGACATCACCAACCCAAAAAATACCAACCAGTGTTATAAAAGAAATTGTCCTTAAAAACCCAGTTCAATTTTTTTTAAAAGATTCTACAAACAGTATGTAAAAAAATACTTTAAAGGATTGCATAAACTCTTGAGATTATTTACTATAGTATTATAGATTAATAATATTAATCTATAATTTATTATAATTACTATTGTTTACTATTTGAGATCCAGGTTTATTGGAATGGGAATTGTGTACATATTTTGTGTCTGTCATGATCAGAGCAGAAGCTAATATTTAATTGTAAGTTCCCTGTTAACAATTATTTGTGCTTCCTGAGAAATATAAGTTGACCTTACTCATTTAATAAAATTATCTATAAGTCATAACTCTAAACGAAAAACAATTGAATTCAAATTGTCTTCTCTGCATCTAAGAATATCAACACAGCTTGTTTTTCATTATGTTGCTCCAAGTATTTGAGAACATTCAAAACATTTCTAATATTATCCTGTAGTTATCTTTTTTAAGTAAAAACCCACATTGATCTTCATGAATAGAAACCTGTAAAATTATTTCCAACTTTTCAGCCAGAATTGTGGTAAACAGTGTTGGAAGGAAAATCCATCTGGGTCAGTTCCAAGCTAGGAGAAAGGAAACAAAATGGAGGCAGAGTGGAAAGAAAAGTTTATTGATGAAGCCGAACCATGATGGTTTGTGGTTCTGGTTCAGCTGACAAAATGGAATATTATGAGGGTCATATAGGGGTTGTGTGGGATCATAGTTGACTCTATAGGCAAAAGGGGAAATGCAAATCTCTGGTGTCTGTCTGAGCTAATTTTGTCAACCTTTTATTTGTTGCTTATCTGCTGTCTCTGTCTGACCCAGTCTTTCTGAATGGATTACCAAATCTGCACATCTAAAAGCTGGCCTCCTCAGTTTCTGCTTGGACAGGGAAACTGGGACTGGTTGCTGCCTCCCTTAAGATTTTTTTTTTCATTTCTCCTTTAGGGGAAATACTGTATTTTATCCTGCCTTTTAAAATATTTCCCCAAATATTTCATTCTTCTAGGAGGGGAGAGGGCTTCCTACAACAGCTTGTAATTGTTCAGTAAAGATATTGGCTGATAGGTTTTTGTCAAAGTCTTGTCCCTCATTAGATATGAATGTTAAATTAGCCTCTTTCCAGCAATCAAGAATATTTTCATTCTGTAAAATTATAGTCTGAGTTTGCTGTAAAAATTGTAAAAGCTAATCTTCAAAACCTTTACAGTAAGAAGCCAGAACCTCATCTGGATTAAGTACCTTTCCTATGTTAACCTTTTAGCTTCACACACAGTTTCCTTATTGTTATTGGTCCCATTCAAACTTTGTCTCTGATCCTCTGTATTCTTTAACAAATTCTGTTTATATAAATACTCATCCACCTGCAGCACCAAACATGGAATCCTCTTCAGTGTCTAGTATCTGTTGTAGCATTTGCTGAGTTTAATCTGTCATTGTCACTCTCCTTTAGTTCTTTTTCTCAAAAAAAAACATAAAATCTCATATTCTGCACAGTATGCACCCTAAATCTCTGCTGTATAAAAATAAAAATCATGACTTCCGGTTTGGGCTTCTTCAGCAACGGACCAAAATCCGTGATTGTGCATGGTTTTGATTCGTGCTCGTTGCTGGAGCGCCCCAAGCCACCCAGATTCAGGGCTGAAGCAACCCTGTAGAGGTGGTGAAGAAGGGGGAGCCGTCAGCGGGGTTGAGGAGAGCCGCATCTCTCCTCCTCGGCTGGCCATTACTCCCTTTTCCAAAGGTGGTTGCAGCGTGGTCAGAAATGGCCACCTCAAAGAAGAACCCAACCAGACAAGATTGTGCAGGAGGAAGTTTAAAGGAGAAAGTTTGACTGAC
Source organism: Pseudonaja textilis (assembly GCF_900518735.1). The sequence goes on along the minus strand of NW_020769358.1, from coordinate 2,874,295 downwards.
CGGGTTGAATGGAGAAAACATCTATTTAAGGTACCTGGAACTTGAATTACAAAGACTAATACTATTCCTAAAAAAGATTTTTAAAGCGGAGAAAGAGAAAGGGAAAGGAAAAAGAATTGGCTTTTCTTTCTCTCACATTGACAGCTTTAATTGCCTCTGAATGTTAAGAAGAAGAGATCTAAACAAGAAATTGATGTTAATCCACTTTGACATTAACAGGCTATTTTTAGCTGAAAATTAAGCGTCAAATGGATAAAGACTCTTGGATAATTTAAAAATTTCAAAAAGAAAGAAAGCGGGGGGGGGGGAAGAGGGTGGAATCTGGAAAAATGGAGACCATCTAGAAGTAAAAAGAATTGATAGTGGAATCTCAACAAGACTTGTAAAGGACACATTGTAGCTGAAACTTTGTTATAAGATAAAAAAGCCCCTGGGAAAGAGAAAGTGAGAAAAGAAGCAAGAAACAGCTTTGGATTATTGGATGATTCCTGGAATTTTGGATGGTGGATCCTAATGAAACAAAATAAAATCAATTGGGGGTTGTTTAAAAATCTTTAAAACAGCATCACTCATTGAAGATCTAAAAATGGGACTTAAAGAACAAAAAGAAGAAGCACAAGAGGGAAGAGGATCTTTTGGCTTCATATTTCAATTTTTAGAAATGGAGATTTTGAACTATGAAAAACAACAAGAAATGCTGGCAGAACAAGAAGGGCCAGACAAAGAAGAAACCATCTTCAATGACCAAGCAATTTTAAGCAGGGTAAAAAAGGGAAAGGGGGGAAAGGGAGTTAAAACTTAAGACTTGAAGCAACAACCAAAAAAAATAGTAATTTGAAAATTAACTATAACATTAGGAAGAAGCAGAAGGAAGGATCACAGAAGGGAGAATCAGATAGAAAAGGGAACAAAAAGGGGAGGAAGAGGAAGAAGAAGAGGGGGAAGATGGAAAGGAAAAGAAGCTATAAAGGACAAAAACAAGATATAGAGAAACAGGAAAAACGTACAAGAATTAAAGGTATAAGCCTATTTAAAAGACACAAAGACAATGGTTAAAAATTTAACTTAAAGAGAGGATTCTGCAAGGGTACATGAGATAGCATAGTTATACTAGAAATAGAAAAGAGTTAGAAAATATGATCGATGATTAAAGTGACAGATAAAATTGGCATTGATATGTAATGGAATATTTGTTAGTAATTAAATGAAATAAAGAGGATAAGAGAATAAGGGTCTCAATGATTTTAAAAAAAGTATATAATTGAAAAGAAACATGAAAGATTTTTATGAAATTAATATCAGTTGACAGGATGAATTTGAATAAGAATAATAATTTTATTGACTATATATTATTTTATTGAAATATAGCTGATTAAAGTGAATGACAACTGATATTATTAGGTAATATTTGTTAAAAGATGGAAATATTTTAATTAGAAACGTAAAAGATTGCTACCAATATTAATGGCTGAGCTGAACTCGAATAGAATAATTATTTCATTTACTATACTTGTGTGTGTGTGTGTGTGTGTGTGTGTGTGTGTGTTCATTTGTGACTCACAGACGAACACAATACAGAAGCCTGATGTTGGCAGATGAGATTCTGCCGAAACGTTGCTATAACTTTAAAAGCACAACTATAATGACGTGGGAAAATACCCGAACAAAGCTGAATACCATATATGTAAGTACCCATGAAAACTTAAGAAAGTTTATATATATAGAATATATATTATAGAATATATATATATATATATATATATATATATATATATATATATATATATTCTTTCAAGAACTTAGTGTGTATTTTTAAGGGAATGTACCAAGCAGAATTCGGTTGATAATAGTTATGTGTTATAAAATAGAGGGCAGAAAATGAATGGTATAACTGTAAAGGCATAATTTAAACTTTAAACAAGATTTGAATGGATAATAATTAAAAGATACAAAGTTACACTCCAGTCTAGTAATTACAGGGGGAAATTTGTTTTATGAGAAAAGAAAATATGAAATTTTAAACAGGACAGACAAAAGTATAAAAATATTGATTAGAAAAAAACTGAAAATTAGAAAAAGATATGTAATTGAACTTAGAAAGGAATGAGATAATTAAAAATAATGTTACAGAAAGCAAGGAAAGGGAAAAACTACTGAGAAACCTGTGAAAATAGTTAAAAGATATGGATTAGAATACATAAGATGAATATGTAATTGAGTTTATGTCTGTATGGAGAAGTGATAACCCGGGAGCATGCTGTTCTCAAAAAAAAGCTATTTTATTTGTATTTATATGTTTTGTAAAACCCCAAATAAAACTCTATAAAAAAATAAAAATAAAAATCATCTGCTCCAACTTGTTCCATCTCAGTAGAATTCTCTTCTACTTGTGAGGGATAGTACTAAGTAGTTCTTACAGTAGGTTTGTAAAGGGAAAAAGTACTGTTTTGTCTTGCGTAGTACTCAGATTATGATTTCCTTAAATACGATGTACGTAGTTTTCTGAGAGTGTTGGCTCTTAGAATACTGGACAGAAAAGATGGATTTGTCTCATAAAGCCTAGAGAAATAGGAGAAAAGCTTGTAAATACCCCCAAAATCTCATCTCCCCTTGTATCCAACTGACCATGCTTCCTTTCATTTTTGCTGTGAAAATCAAGAGTTTGAACAAGCGAACGGAAATTATTTCACAGCGTAGACCCAGACAATAGTCCCTCTTTGGGGGGCCCAGAAGGAATCATGGCAACCTCTTAGTCAATTACATTTTTTTTTCTGGTTTTTAAGGTAATTCTAGCAGAACCCCAAAACCCATCATCCTTCGGCTGAATCCTTCAAAGTTCAAAGAGCAAAATGTGCCAAAGCAGAGAGGAGAAGAAGAAGCCACACGGGGAAGAGAGAATGGAACGAAATCAAAATTAGATGAACTCCGCTTTGGGAATCATTGACTTCTGAGAAAACTTAAATATATTGATGCATAATGAACAGCTGAGGAAAAACAGGGAATTGGATAAATAGTGAGCATTTAAAAAGTTAAATGTTAAAGAGCTCAGCCTGCAGCTGGTATCCAAGGAAATGCCAGAGTGTTATTTCTAATGGGAAAGTCTCAGCAGATTAACTGTAATTAAGAATGAATTAAATCCCCTTTTCTTTCACCCATCACATGCCTTCACTAGCTGTTTGGGAAGTGAACCTTCAACCCAGTCTGAGGTCCCGAGGGATGTGGAGCAGGTATTCTTTGAGGATATCCCTGTACTTTGTTCCAGACAGCTTTCCTTCAATCCTGACCAGTCCCTGCTGCTAAAAAAAACCACCCCCACAGCATGATGCTTCATTGTTGGGATGACATTGGGCAAGGTGCCTGGTTTCCTCCAGGCATAACATTTAGAATTTAGGCCAAACTGTTCAATCTTAGTTTCATCAGACCAGAGAATCTTGCTCCTCACAGTCTGAGAGTCCTTCAGGTGCTTGTTTTTGCAAACTCCAAGCAGGCTTTCATGTCTTTTGCACTGAGGAGAGGCTTCTGTCTAGCTACTCTACCATAAAGTCCAGATTGCTGGAGGGCTGTAGTGATGATTATCCTTCTGGAACTCTCTCCCATCTCCACATAGGATCGCTGAAGCTCAAGTCAGATTGCTCATCATCTTGGGCACCGCTCTTTCTAAGGCTCTTCTCCCGATTGCTCAGTTTGCCCAGGCGACCAGCTCTTGGAAGAGTCCTGGTTGCACCAAATGTCTTCCATCTGAGAATGATGGAGGCCACTGTTGCTCTTGGGGACCTTAAGTGCAGCAGAAATTTTATTGTAGCTTTTCCCAGCTCTGTGCCTTGCGATAATCCTGTCTCTGAGCTCTACAGCAGGGGTCCCCAACCACCAGGCCCTGGACCGGTACCAGTCCATGGAACATTTCCTACTGGGCCGCCGGTTTGCTGGGCGCCGCCATCTTGTTTGACGAGAAAGTGCTTCCGGGTGAGCTTTTCCGGTTGGAAAGCGGTGTTTGGATCCTGAAGGAATCCTCGTGCCTTAGTTTCATCAAAAGGGGGGGGGGGAACTTCAAACAAAACTAAGGCGTGAGGATTCTTTCAGCACCCAAGGCAAGGCGAGCCGAGCGACCGTCCCAAAGCCGTCCCGAAGTGAAGCCCATCGCCAAAGGTACAAAGGAGGAGTTGAAGGTGGCGGGGAGAAGCGGGGGATGGATGGATGGCCGGTCGCTCAGCTTGCTTTGCCTTGTAATGCGTGCTGATGCCGGTACCGGGCCGTGGATCATTTTGTGATGCCGTTACCGGGCCGTGGCACAAAAAAGTTTGGGGGCCACTGCTCTACAGGCAGTTCCTTTGACCTCGTGGCTTTTGATCTGTTACAGTATGCATCGTCAGCTGTGAGGCCTTCTATAGAGAGATGTGTGCCTTTCCAAATCAGATTAATTTAATTTACCGGAGGTTGACTCCAGCCAAGGTGTAGAAACACGTCAGCAATGATCAAGAGAAATGGCAGGCCCCTGAACTAAATTTCAAGTGTTGTTGCCAAGGTCTGAGTACTTATGCCAATGTAACATTTCAGTTTTCTCTTTTTTAACAAATTTATAGACATTTCTGAAATTCTGTTTTCAACTTTGTCATTATGGGGTACTGAGTATAGATTAATGAGGAAAAAAAAATGAATTTCAACAACTGTAGAATCGGGCTGCAGCATAACAAAATTGACAAAAGTGAAGGGAGTTTGACTACTTTCTGAATGCACCATATCTGTCATCTATCATTATCATCTACTTTCTATCATCTATATCTATCATCTGTCTATCATCTGTCTGTCTGTCTATCTATCTATCTATCTATCTATCTATCTATCTATCTATCTATCTATCTATCTATCTATCATCTATCTATCTATCTTCTCATGGTACTTCAAGGGTTAAAAAAAAAGGATGCTCAAAATAAGTATCTTTGACATTTGTGGTTTGATTTTCAAAGTCTGCCATATCATCACATCCTTAGATTTTTTTTTTAAAAAAAGGGAAAACATCTCTGTGGTTTTATTGGAAATGGCTGCGAGCACTCTCAGCTAGATCATTATGGCATTTTAACATGCCCCAGATGTGATATACTCACATTTGTGCTGGGGCAGGAAAAGATTTTGCTGAGTTTCACCTCTTTTTCAAATCACCATGCAAATCATATTGTTCTCCTATGCAAATGTATGTTTTTGTTTTTACACTGTGGAAGTACATTTCTCCCATCATGAAAGTCTGCAAAAGGAAAGAGAGTTGCGGCTTTGTGGTCAAAGTTCTGACACCTGAAGGTACTTTGAAATGGTAATTGTGCCCTTTTGCAATATCCTTTTCACCCATCTAAGGTGTGCGATTCTAGATTTATTAAATAGAGGAATATGTGCCATTAATATTAGATGCCTCATCTTCCTTGATGAGAAGAGACCTTTCTTCATTGTGACTATAACAGGAGACAGAAATTACATCAGTCTGCTTGTGAGCATTGGATTAACTCCTAAATATGGGGCTGTTTGGCAGGAACCAGGTAATCTCCTTGTGGCTAAGACCCCAAGTTAATTTGTGGGACAGCCTAAAGCAGGGGTTTTCAAACTTGACAGCTGTAAGACTTGTGGACTTCAACTCCCAGAATTCCTCCTCCAGTCATGTTAGTTCAGGAATTCTGGGAGTTGAAGTCCACAAGTCTTAAACTTGCCAAGTTTGAAGACCCTTGGCCTAAAGGCAGCAGTGTCAGTAAAGTTATGCAACATGTTTTATTTTTTTCAAGGAATTTAGTAATGTTGTTATCTGTGAGGTGCCTGTTTTTGGATTACTGCTAGCAGTGTGATCTGGTTCGTGCCACCCTATAAAAGGAAGAAAGTGGGCCATCCCTTTTCCATTCCTTAGGTGCCGATTTGAAGGTTTGCATCAAACCTTGAGCCCCATGGGTATGGAGATTGCCCACTGGTTTCCCTTGGTCTCCCTAGGCGCAAAAGGCATTAAGATATCAGGAGAAGAGATCAAACAATCCTTATCTCTTCTTACCAGCAACCAAGAAAGAAAGAAAGAAAGAGATACTAAACAGACCCCATGGATTGTTCCAAAGCAAGATTGCCAGGTTTTTTTTCCTTGTTCAATTCCAAACACCTTTATACCATGTAATAGATGGATTATATATTTCTGCAATGAGACATACACACAAAGGAGTATTCCTCCTGTAGGGGAAGAAAAACTGTACAAAGATGTGCATTAAAAAAATTGTACAACTGCAACAATCTTAAAAATAATTTCTTTAATATATGCCTACAGCATAGTTTTATTTAAGCAGATCGTCTTTATTCAGCCCAGATTTATTTCAGGCATATCTCAGCCAAAAGAGTGTCTCTTTGATATCTGTGAGATCATCAGCTAAGACTAAGGTAAAATTGTCCCTGAAATAACCATTAGTGAGTTTGTGGTTGCATTTTTGAGTCTATGTTAATTGGAGCTTGTTTTTACTTTGGGCTTCTTGTGAATTTTAAAAGATTGCCACCTCTCTTCTTCAGCTCAGGATAACATTGGGTTGTGCTTCAAGGTTGAGAATGTCAAGAACTGTCTTGCTTGGTCTGAATTCTGGACATTGGAGTCCCTTTGCACGAGGAGAAGGATGGGAAACATGGATGGAACTGCCAAGCAAAACTTACTAACAATTCTAATTTTCTAGGATATAGGAAAAGAAATATTGCATTTGGAAAGAAGGGCACTGCAGTGAAAATTTCAGCATACCAATACTTTCAAAGCAGACAGTAAGATTGCAATCAACAGTGATAAGGGTTAATGTACTTAAATGTTAATGTACTTCTTAAATGTACTGTATTCTTTCTTGTTCTCCATTTCTGCCTGCACATTAATCCACTGCTTGACCAGACTTCTCTGTCTCAACTCATCACGATATTTCTAACAACCATGACCAGTCAACTTTTTAATGGTCACTGAAAGAATTCACCTTGGCGGAATGATGATGCTGATTGCATGCAGATTTTTCAAGACAGAGTTATTGTTGCAGAAATAATCAAAACTGCCAGAGTGCATGCAAACACATATGCACATATATAAACACTACTGGTGTCTTTCTGTCTGTGCTTAAATCCTTATGCTCAAAGCCACTCCGCTTTTGCTAGGGGGAGTAAAGGAAATGCATAGAAATAAAGAGCAGACAGAAAAGGAGAGAAAACACCATATATCAAAAATGGACAGCTGACGGTTTGCACCGCAGATACAACAGCTGGAACAATTTTATTAAGGCTCTGCCTGCCAAAGTAAAGCTCAGTCGGGATAATACAAACATTGCAAGACTTTAATTCAAAGATAAAGTAGAATATCTCAGGTACGGAAAGTTATTTCCCTGCTTTAAAATAAAAGTGAGAAGATCTCTGTAGCTGTGATCAATTTGACAAGTGGAGGGAAAATGCCAGCTTGAATCTACAAGGTTGAAGTTTCTCCTTAGTTCTAGGTTGCTTCTCTCCTTGGTTAGTTTCCATCCATTGTTTCTCGTTTCACTTTGTGGTGCTTTAGAAAAGAGTTTGATCCCTTCATCTTTGTAGGAGACCTCAAATACTGGAACACTGCGATCAAGGACCAGGGAAGACACAAAAATAAATTCTTTGTAGGAACTGCTCCTATTTTCCAATGCACCAAAAGGCAAGACAAGAAGCAATGGATGGAAACTAACCAAAGAGAGAAGCAACCTAGAACAAAGGAGAAATTTCCAAACTGTGAGAGCTATCAACCAGTAGAACAGCTTCCCTTCAGAAGTTGTAGGCGCGCCATCACTGGAGGCTTTCAAATAGAGACTGGACAACCACTTATCTGAAATGGTATAGGATCTCCAGCTGAGCAAGGGGTTGCCCTAGAAGACCTTCAGGGTCCTTTCAAATTCTATTATTCTATATTCTAAGGTTGTATGGATCTTCACCCATGTCCAAGACTCAATATTTGCAGATGGCATTGGTATGAAGGTGGTCTTTATTTTTATGAAGTGGACCTTTAAATAACATAAGACTATGTAAATGAATGGAGTCTTCCTGCCGGTTTCTCCTCTCTGCCCACAATCATACATTTTTATCTAGGATTTGTGGCATGTATCTAAATCATCACATCAGGCATCTCTTCTGATAGAAATATATCTGCCTGCCTACCTCCCACGATCCTCCTTGGTGCAACGTTCTGGGATCACATGAAATTGAGCAGGATATTACAAGATGTTTGCCTAGCTCCGGGGAAATAATCTAATGTGATTATGTAAAGTTGAAAAGATGGATTGTCATCTAAGAGGAATAGCATCTATAATCATTACAAATAATCTCTCACCTATTGTCTCTCCACTCTCAGCTACATGGTGACCAGTGGTGGTATTCAGCAGGTTTGCACCAGATCGGGCAAACCGGTAGCAAGAATTTGGCATGGGTCGCCAAACCGGTAGCAAGTTCTGGCTGGCCATGCTCCCACACCTGGTTGCCCCCTCACCCAATGCTCGCTCACCCCGCCCACCTGCCTGAAATTCACCTAAGGTATTTCTTTTCTTTTTTTTCCTCCCAACAATCAGCTGTAGTTAAGATCAGCTGTCGGGATTCTCCTTGCTGAGGCCCAGGAAGGCAAAAAATGGAGGGAGGAGCTCGGCCCCTCCCCCTCCATTTTTTGCCTTCCAGAGCCCCAAAGGAGCCTTAGGGGAGCAAAAACGCCCCCCCCCCTCCCCAAGGCTTCTCTGAAACTAGGAAGCTCCCAAAACGGAGCTTGGAGGGGTGTTGCATGTCCCTCCTATGCTCTGTTCCTTTTCTTCCTGAGTCCCAGAGGAGCCTTGGGAGAGCAAAAAGCCCCCCCCCCCCGAGGCTCTTCTGTGGCTAGGAAGCTCCCCAAAATGGGTGGGGGCTGAAAAAAAGCCACGCCCACCAAGCCACGCCCACAGAACTGGTAGTAAAAGCTTTTGAATCCCACCCCTGATGGTGACTCTTCTGAGGTGGTGAGAAGTTTCCCATCATTTGGACACTTCAGAATTAGAGTTATGTCATTCGTTCGAAGAGAGTGGTAGATGGTGGACCAGCCTGCGTCAGCCTTCCTAGGCCAGCTAGACCGGAAACACAACTAGGTGAGCTAATTTACATCACGGCAACCCTAACCTAACAGAATCTTGCAAGTTTGAAGGGACAAACTCCCTGCTGTCACTTTTAGCCACCTTGATCAATTAGGGCAGATCCTTCTTAAGTTTCCTCTCTGGGGTTTCATTGGGGTTCCCCTTCTCTTGTCTAATCATTTTCTCTTTCCCCTGATCTCCTTGGTCATCCACACACCTCCCGCAATGCCAAACTTCAGCTGGGGAGAGAAATCTGGAACCAAGGCCGTTCAAATGAGTACAAGTTCATTCCACGCTAGTTCTCAACATGAATCTGAACTGTTAACAGCCAAGGCCAATTGGTGGTAGATAAGAACCAACACAATTCAAGGAGGGCTGGACTTATGTTTCTTGTGAGCGTGAAAGGGCTCCAAAGTAATGGTGCACCTGATCCTTTCCTCAAGCTGAGCCTGATCATCTCCTACAACTGCCTTATGTGGCAACTTCTGGATGTGTGGTTTTCGGTTCTGGAAATGCCTTCCTCCAACATGGTTATTGATGAGGCTTCTGGAGGTTGCCATCCACACTTCTGGAAACTGCCCCCTACGTGATCAGAAAGAACCTTTTCATGGCTGCTAAGTGAAATTTGGCTACTGAATGTGCAACATTGCCGCAAGAAGCAATGCAGAGGTGGTATTCAGCTAGTTCTGACAGGTTCTGGAGAACCGGTAGTGGAAATTTTGAGTAGTTTGGACAACCGGTAAATACCACCTCTGGTTGGCCCTGCCCCTGTCTATTCACTGCCTCCTGCGTCCCAGCTGATCAGCTGAGTCTTCTTTCGTTGCCCTGCACAGGAAAACGGAGCTGGAAAGCAGGTTAGTGGGGTAGGGAGGGAATGGGGATTTTACAGTGTCCTTCCCCTGGAGTAGGGTGGAAATGGAGATTTTGAAGTACCCTTCCCCTACCACACCCACCAAGCCACACTACACTCACCAAGCCACGCCCACAGAACTGATACTAAAATAATTTTAATACCACCTCTGGAGCAATGGGTCATCTCCAAAAAGGAAGGTGGCTTGTAGTCCTTATAGAAAAATAGTAAGACATGGCCTATAGGCTGGGTTGCAGGAGAACCCTAAGGGCAAAATCATTCTGGAATGGGTATCTTCTATCCACAATAATTGAAGGTAATAAATCAAACCTGGACTGATAGCATGAAAGTTTTCCTACCTTCAGAGCATACAGTACAGATTGTCTGCAGCCACTCCCTATCCAGAACCCCTTACTTTCACAACCTTTTGGCTTTAGATCAGTGGTGGGTGTTCTGTATTAGCATACTCCAAACCCTGAATCCTGATTGGTCCACACGGAACGCAACCTGACTGGACAACTAAACGGCCATGATTGGTGAGCTAAGAATCAACCGCGATTGGCGGTTGAGATTCAAAGCCCTGTCATTGGCCGCCGAGCCGCGAGCAGTTCCTATATGAAGGGCTGCCGCGGATCGCAGGTCTTGTACAGAACTGTATACTGAATAAAGAGCTGAATGTTCACTTTTGGTCTCGCGTCTCTATGGGGACCGATCTACCTGATTTAACAGTGGGATTCAAAAAATTTTATTACCAGTTCTGTGGGTGTGGTTCGATGGGTGTGGCAGGGGAAGGATACTGTAAAATCTCCAGTCTGAGGTGGTATTTGCCGGTCCTCTGAATTTCCACTACCGGTCCTCCAAAACTGGTTAGAACCTGCTGAAGACCTCATCTTCTTTAGATGTATCAGGAAGCTGAACTTGACTGGTGGAGACCTTATTTTTCACCATTATCCTGCATCCCAAGGCAAAGGGAGAAATGTGTACTTGCAAAAACAGCTCTATTTTGACATCTCCTTGTGGTGCCTCTCTGGTTGCCAGCTGAGCAGCAGGAAAGAAAATAGAATTGATAATTATATTCTCAGCTACGCTCCACAAATACTAATTTATGCAAATAGAGATGAAAGTTTTCCCTCAGTTACTGTTGGGCTTCCAGGTCTTCCCATTCAGCTTTTTTTACTGGTTCTGTTGGCCAAGCTCTCCCCGATATTGTTGAGGAGGCTCTAAGGCTGGCTGGATTTCATAGAAGCTCCCCAAATGGAGACTCCTCATAGGGAGAGCAATTATGTACACCCTTTTAGCAGGAAAAATAATTATGTGAATAATTGCATTTCCACTTTTAAGCAGTCACACAATTAAACTTAATTAAACATTCTCTATCCTTCGCTAATCTTACATAAACAGCAGAAGGTAAGAGGTGTGGCAAGGGAAGGAAAGGGAATTTGATATTTCAAAAGTTTGTGTCCTTTTTTTTTTTTTTTTAGTTAGAGCTTGGCTTCAGTTCTTAATTTGACCTTGGAACTCAGTTACAAGAAGGAATGGAAGAAAAAGCCATTTTTAATGGAAAAGTTACCAGCAATAAACTTGGTAGAAAAGTTTATTGTCTGTTTGTTTTTTATCTGTTTTTTTTTTTAAATAAGAATTAACCCAGTTTGGAAGTTTTTCCATAAATATGGCACTGCAGACTGAAAATTAAAATTGAAATGAGATTGACAGATTTGTCCATTCAAGTCTTTGAAGGTTTAGTTCTTACAAATGGAGGATTGACTCATAGAACATAGAATAAAAAGAGCTGGAATTCTTCTGTGCCAACCCTCTAACTGAGCAGGACCCTATACCATTTCAAATAGTCTCTTTTTGAAAGCCTCCAGTGATGGAGCACCCACAACTTCTGAAAGTAAGCTGTTCCACTTGTTGATTGCTCTCACAGTTAGGAAATTTCTCCTTAACTCTAGGTTGCTTCTCTCCTTAGTTAGTTTCCATCCATTGTTTCTTGTTTCTTGTCTTGTCACTTGAGTCAACCACTTGATCATGTTGCGGTGCTGAATGTTGGTGATGCTCTCTATGTCTTCCATCCAGGTGGCTCCCCATCTTTTAATAGCGACCTTCCAAAAATTGCAATGATGTGACTCTCTCCGTGCTGTAACTTTCAAATTCGAACCTTGTGATTTTGCTTTTCTTTCCCATGAATGGTACTTGATATTTTAAAAATCAAATGTGGGGGAAAGTTAACTGTTACAGATTTGTTTATCCCTATGGTTTTCTGAAGTGCCAGTCTTGAAAACCAAAATATTGGAAAACAACTCTGGGGGAGGACAGAACATAGTCTATAAGCTGAGTCATATTTCACAGAGTAATGTTTTCACCATCCCTTTATTACAGATAGGAAGAAGAAAGAGACGATGCAAAAGACTGAGGAGCTTGCAACATGCTACTTAATGAGTCACAATTATAAAGTGTGATGTCACTCACGAGTACAATTGAGTACAACACACAGAATGATTTTTCTGCACAGCCTTAGGTTGCAAACATTCTGGATTTCTGCTAAAATCAAAGGGATAACTAGAAACTAACAACCCTCCCAAGCTGCAAACAACACCTTGCGATGATGGGATCATCAATATCATGCACAATTCTAATCAATTCCCTGTTAACAGGGCAATCTAACATGGTTTCTTTCTTTGTAGACTACATTTCAGTTTCTTTATCCTTGTCCCACCAAGTCTAGGCAGACATTTGAGACAAGAACACAACCGTTCGTCAGAAGGATGGAGAATTGGGGCTTTAAAAAGAACAAAAATGATACAAAAACCTAGACAACTTTTACTAAACATATTGGCTGAGTGAGTTTATGCAGCCTGGAGCATAACGCATAGGGAAGCAGGGTTTTCTGGCACTGGTGAACAGGTTACCCGGAAGATCTGTAGAACCAACTTCTTTCAAAGGAGAATTTCAGCTTAATAAATATTTCAAAGACGTGACAGCAGACTCAGAGACAGATTGATGATGCTCCTGAAAGGATAAAATACCCAGAAGGAGAATCCAAAAGACACAAACAATTTTGATCCTGCTTTTGTGTAGTGAATTTATTGCACGAGGAGAGAGAAAAGTTTGCATTGCATTTAAGCTACGGGAGCTTCCCTTTGTTTTTGAAGCCAATTCTGGAATCTCTGACGAGCGCAGATGATACCTGGCATTTGTTAGAGCTTCTGCAAGAATATCCATGCCTAAGAATGCACAGCAATATGAAAGCTGAAGGAAAAATGCCAAATGCTACGAGTGTGTTAAATAGAAAATCATTGTGCTAAATGCTTTGCTTATTTATTTGGAAGCCGAAGAAGCCTTGTGTGCAGGATTAATAGCACAGGGCATAATTCAACCACAAAACCGTCCCTTGGAATGAATGGTCATTTCATTGGAAAACTTAGCATTTATTCAGGCCCATTATTTCCAACTTCGATGCATATATCCTTAGGAAGGCAACCTTGTGGTGCCACACTGCAGAGTGTGATTTGTGGCTCAAGCTGCGATTATTAACCAATTTGCAGCAACAACTGAGCAAAGCCAGTTGCTTAGAGATAGCATGCATCTTTCCCTCCCATTTTTTTCTCTCTCTCTCTTTCTGTGACTTTTATCACCATTTTATTTATGTGCTAATTAGCTCTTGAGAACCATGCTTGGGAAGCATCCTTTTTAATTAAAAATGGATTGGAAGTTGGAAGAATTGGCATCCAGGCTGTTACTCATAGTCTCTCTCTGTCACTCTTCCCTTCTCTCAAATGCTCATAGGCGTTATAATCTAACCAACATGGAAATCCTTCAGGACCCGGTGAGACTAAACTACCTTTTAAAAAAAAATACAATTTGCAGTTTGATTCAGAGGCAATGAGTAAGTAAACCCGATACCAAACTGATAGGAAAGTTAGGACAGCTTGTGTCAATCTCAGGAAGAATCGTCACAGGACAATTCCACAAATACAAAAGTTAAAATAATTTCGACGAAACTGTGGCCCATAATAATAAAACGATGAAAGTCAATCCAGAAATACAAGAGTTACAATAATTTTGACAAAAGTGTGGTCACCAATAATAAAAGTATCTGAATGAAACGATTAATAAAGTGCTGAATTGTCCTGTGGCAAGCTGGCCAGAGATGAATTGGTCCCAGCAAGGCAGCCACAGTGAGTTGGCTGGAGTGAGTTGATTGTAGTGAGTTGTCTTTAGATGTTTCCTCATAAGAAGACCATAAGAAGGCCTTTACCCCAAAACTATCTTACTCTGATACTCTTTCTCTGCTCAGGCTGGCCACCCTAAAACAAGCAGAATTACTTTAGTCAGGATGAATTAGCAAGAGATTACAAAGAACTGTCCGCTTTCCTCGAAGCTAATGAAACAAAAATTTTGAAGAGAATAGTTCTTTGTGGAAACAACTGACATTTGAGTTTTGCTTAGAGGCAGCCCTGGCTACAACAGCTGGATGATCAGAAGGCTCATCACATCCCATAACTGGAGCTGCTCTTTCATTTCACAAGTCTGCAAATATTGCTTTGCTGTTTTTTTAAAAAAAAAAAAAGAGAGAGAGAGAGAGAGATGTATCTCCTTTGCTTAAAATGCAGATTTGAACTGAAGCATGCTCAAACTGAATTCTACATCTCCAAGCCAAATCTAATCCAGGCAGTCTTATTTTACCTCTGAAAAGTAAAAAAGAAAAAAAGCCTCAATCTTTGGGGCGGGGTGGTGGTGGAATGGGGGGTGTGAGCCAATGGATCCTGTTTAAGAGCTTTGGCTTCCACTTCACTGAGTTAGTGTTGCTAGATGCATGTAAGATCTTGTCAGTCCTCTGAAAACAGCATCCACACGAGATGGTAGGGGCTGTGAAAGTTAGGATGCTCCTTACATTTTTCAAGTCTGAGATTATTGGAAACCAAGGGATTTTGGGGCTGGGGGGAGGGGAGAGAAGAAATGCACTGTTTCTACAATTCAATACATTCTCCCTTTGTGATCAATATGCCTGAAGGACCAGCAGTGGGAGAGTTATGAATGCACCATTTATAATTATGAATTTCAGAGCCGGAAAGGAGCGATGGCCTCTGGAGAAAGGATAAACAGCTTTGGAAGATGTTCTTCTAAGTGTTTCTTTGCTGGACCTTGCCCTGAACGAGCCCCCAAGTTCAAAGAGCTCTCTTGGGGGAGAAGGGGGTTAGGGGACAAGCTGTTCTTGCAGCTTCAGAGTTAGCTCCTGCTGCATGTAGAGATGATTAATTATTGCAGGATCTTCAAAGCTGAGATGTTCAAACATTTATTCCTTGGCTGGGGCGAGACCCCCTTTGACTCCAGAGTCAAATCACCAGTGGGAAGGTTGCCTGATGGGTCAAAGAATAGGGCCATCACAATCAATCTGTGCCAAGAGTTATTAATCATCCCGACTGTTTGGGCTATCACTTCCTTCTTGTTGCATGGAGACATCATTACTCAGGGAGCAGGAGAGTGAGAAACTGTAGCCCCTGCCTGATGGATTTGCTCTGGATTATAAAATAAATGACATGTGTCAGTCTTCCAACTGATCAACTCCAAACCAAGAAACTCCAAGACAAACATTTCCTCAAAGTTCCATTTTATTAGAGTTGTCATATTGGCACACCTGGGAAAACCTGAATCTGAGAGTCCCGGGTTTTCCTTTCCCAAAAGAAAATCAAAGACCCATTCCCTGCACCCACCTGGCCAATCAAATCTTTGTCCTAACTGGAGACATCCCTCCAGTCACTCCATATACTCCTCTCCAGGTGCAGGGCAACATGTCCTTGACTCTCTGAGAAAGAATGTTGTTGTCTCTAATCTTCTACCTCACCATGAAATCCCTCCTCCCAAATTCCCAGGTACTGAATGTGGCAGCCTCAAAGCTTCCAAGTAAAAAATGGCCTCCAAGGCTGACAACATGCATGTTTTCGAGAATTTACTTCCCAGGTTGCCAGACTGCAATGCAGGGTTGATTCTTTGTCCTTGTTGATCTACATACATGTAAGGTGGGGTTCTTTTAAGATGCATTGTACTTAACTCAGCAGTGAATCGAATACCTCTTTGTGCTGTCTAGTCAGAAGCATAATGGCTTAGAGGAAAACAGCTTTGGCAGTTTTGCATCACGGAACTAAAAGTAGCCCAATTTTAGCATTTCCAAGAATCAACCACTTCATGGCACTGATTTTTGGAGGAATCTCTCCCCTCATTTCTCTTCATCTTTAAAGCAATTGTGATTCAGAGTGGATCACAAAGGATCCTTGAGTTGTTCTTGCAAGGTTTGGAGGATTCCTCTGCTAAACACAGTTATGAATTCAGAGACTCTCACTGATCCGTCTTGGCAGCCTGAATGGCTTGTGCTGGGTTTCAGGGTGAGCAAAGCGAGGAGAAACCCAAATTATTCTTTCCTATTTTTTTTCTTATTGCACATTCAGGAATACGTCATGGGGCACAGCTGAGAATCTCCATCACTTTGCCATTATGACTATGTAGCCTTCCCTCTGTTTGGTTACAGCTGTTGTGGCCTGACAGTGGACAGTGGAGCTGGCAGCAGACTCAGACAGTGTTCTAACCCAAACCCTTTTCCAATAAAGCAAACACGAACCAAAAGGAACAGAAACCTTTTAATGATTCTTACGAATCCCCGGTTAAAAGGCTGCTGCAAACTAATTAACTTGGATAAACACGACCCTCGTCAAAACTGTGCAAGGCTGCCAAGAATAACAGATAAGGTTACCTAGAAATATTGTACAACACAAGAGTCTTCAAATACCAGCTAAGATATTGCCATATCTAACAAAATTAAATTCAATGTAGAGAAAAGTAAAGTCCTACATTTAGGCAAAAACAAAACAAAACCAAAGTACACATACAGACTGGGTGAAACCAGGCTTAATAGCAGTAACTGTGAGAGGGATCTTGGAGTCTTAGTGAACAACCAGTTAAATATGAGCCAGCAGTGTGCAGCACCAGCCAAAAAAGTCAATGCAATCCTAAGTTGTATTAACAGAGGGATACAATCGAGGTCAAGGGAGGTACTAATGCCACTCTGTAAAGCCTTAGTAAGACCACACCTAGAGTACTGCATCCAGTTTTGGTCACCACACTATAAAAAAGATGTTGAGACTCTATAAAGAGTGTAGACAAGAGCAACGGGGAAGATTAGGGGAGTGGAGGCTAAAACATATGAAGAATGATTACAGGAACTGGGCATGGCTACTCTAGTGTAGAGAAGGACCAGGGGAGACATGGTAGCAGTCTTCCAATATTTGAGGGGCTGCCACAGGGAGGAAGGGGTCAAGCTATTTTCTAAAGCTCCTGTAGGTCAGACAAGGAATAATGGATGGAAACTGAACAAGGAGAGATTTAACCTGGAAGTAAGGAGAAACTTTCTGACAGTGAGAACAATCAACCAATGGGACACCTTGCCTTCAGAAGTTGTGGGAGTGCCATCACTTGAGACTTTCAAGAAGAGATTGGACTGCCATTTGTCAGAAATGGTGTAGGGTCGCCCGCTTGGGCGGGGGGTTGGACTAGATGATCTTCAAAGTCCCTTCCAACTCTGATTATCTGTTATCTGTTATGTCCATGAGGTCCAAGTTTCAAAATGTCTTTGCTTCCTGCAAAGAACATCCAATTCACAACTGGCTTTGATCTTCTTGAAGGAGGGGCCATTACTTTGCAGCCTTACTCCTGAGTCGCCCATGCTGCTACATCTGCTCTTTCCGGCAAGCAGCCCTGCACACACACACACACACTTGGCACAGGCTCCTCAGGAATCTCCTCATCGTTGCTGCCAGCCCCCACAATCTCTGAAAGCAGCAGTCCACTCTCTAATGGTCCTGGCCCCTCATTTGAGTCCTCGCTCTCCTCAGTCATCCTCACCTGCTGCCAGATAACCACAACAGACAGTGAGGAAGTTGGGCAGGAACAGGAGCCAATCCTGGAGTCTGGGGAAGGCTCTGGCAAGTGGCCTGCATCAGAGGCAGGGATGGGGCCAGGGCCACCTGACAGTTATCAGCTGCCTTCAGAGTCAGATATCAGTGAGGCAGAAGAACAGCAGGAGCCTGTTCCCAGTGTGCGCATGCGCAGAGTTGCCAGAAGAGGGGAACAGCTGAGGAATAAGGGCTGACTTGGGAGTAAAGCCACAGGTGGACAGTTAATGGCCCCTCCCCTAGAGAATAAAAGAGGGGAGTGGGGCTTGGCATGAGACAATTAGTTCATTCCAGCATGCTTTCCAAATATTGCAACGTCTGAAAGATATCAGCCTGGCCACTCTCCAAGCTTGATAAAAGGTCTGCAATTGGGAACCATCTTGAAAGACTGTAGGCCAGGACTTTGTTGGAGAGGAAATTCATTATAAATTAAATAAAAGAGGTTTATCGGGATGAGGACTTGCCTTCGTGCTGTTGGGGAAGCCTAGGTCAGAACAGCAGCTCTGTTCAACAGTTGCCTTGGATGTCAGGTATAAAGACACACTGCAGACAAACTGTTGTGAGCCATATTGAGCTCAGATGTAGCCAGGCAGTCTGCCTGGGGGAAGAGAGCTCTTTTTTCTTACTTTGTGATTATACAATCTTTCAAATCACTAGTGGGATTGATCTCAGTGGCACTGTGTGCATTTTCCATTACTAACCCTTCACCGTCTCTGTCAGTCATTTCAGCTTTAACAAAAGAGGGAGGAGGAATTAATTTTCAAGGAGGACAAGAGCCCCCTCGATGGTGCCACCTGGTCAGTCTTGGTGGATCTAAAAAGCTGAGCAGGCTTAGAACTACTCACTGCTTAGATGAGGCATCGAGAAGCCCTAGTGGGGTGGGGGTGGATGGTCAACCACAACATCTTAAAAGAAGGCAATGAGACCATCTGCTTCCAAATCTTGCCAAGTTCATGGAAGTGCATGAGATGTACATGGATGTATCCCTGGGGTCACCAGTACTCAAGCTCTACTTGACATTGTCTTTAAGACTATTGATAGCTACCAACCAAAATGGTTATAAATTAACTGCAATGTCAGAGACAACTTTGGTGTACCTGTGTAGTTATTCCATCTTTTGGACTTGCAAACAACCCAAACATACACGCACAACACACAAGCAAGCAAGCAAACCTATTCTACTTTGGATCCAGTTCCTCGAATTCCACACAAAGCCATTGTGATATTTATGTAACAGAAGGGGGAAATTATGTAAAGTGCATTTAACTCAATGCTCATTAAATTAGAATTCAATTATTTGTCCTTGGCCTAATCATGCTCATTTTGTAAGCAAATTAATTAGGATCTTCATTCTCCATCACTAAAGTGATTGCTACGCTCCTGGCTTTTCAGATATCCCTGCTTCAGTGCCCAAATGCTGTTCAGGTGACCCTTGTAGGGCAGTAGGGTAATATCACAAGAACATATGCCTCATTTTCCCCTGCCTTGATATTTTAAGATGGTCACACTGCTGGATTTGCAGCTGGTGGGAGCTAAATGTCCTTGTGAAAAGTCTTGGGCTGAACTGGTGACTCTCCTCATTTCTTCACCCAACCACAACTGTGATTGGTCCACCTTTGTCCAAACAAATCAGGCTAGGAGAGTTGGACATCACTCTTCCATGGCAACTCCCCAAGTTATCCTATGAGATAATCTCTAAACTATATGTGAAACTATTCTAAAACTTTTAAACAAGAAGATAAAAACTAATGCAAACTAATACAAAAAAAAGAGATCAAAGAAATAGAAAAAATGTAAAGGAAAAGAGGGAAAGTAGAAGAAAAGAAAAAAACCAGAAAGATTGGCTTCTGATATTCTTCACCAGTTGCCAGTACAAATACATTTTGACCTCTCTCTCTAAAATTACATCAAATTATTCTTACTTCTATAATCTATCCTGTCTCATCACCAAAACCATAAATCACAAGTTCATTTTTCTCAAATCCTCCTAAAAATAGAAGACGTTCATGAAAGGAAAGGCTTGGTTATGTACGAATGAAACATAATGGGTAACGTGGAGATCTAGTTACTTCATTCCCTTGGTTGGT
The DNA here is from genome assembly GCF_900518735.1 of Pseudonaja textilis. Next base: position 2,854,326 of record NW_020769358.1, on the reverse strand, counting down.
GATGTGTCAAAACTTTTGGCAAACTGAGGTCCAAAGATATTACTGCACTTCCCACCAGGTCACTGACTTCCAAGTGCCCATTAACTCCTGTTTAACCAGTGATGAAGGTGGCCCCTGCTGAAATAGCCCTGGGCGCCTCCTGAATGTTAATGAACAGATTAATTCATTTGGTGCTTAGGCCGTAACAGCAAGAGAAAATGAAATTGTTTTAATAGAGCAATTAAAGGATTACAGGCAGAGCAGATGAGAAAAGTTTCTGTAATGAAATGGACCTTTTTGTAGCAACTGCTGACCCAGTTCCCACCCTGAGCTTAAAAACAGCTACAGTGATGAAGGTTGGAATGAGATTTTGCAGAAATCTAAACTTCTCTTCTCCAGCCCCTCTTCTCCCCTTTGTTGTCCAGACAGGATCATGAGAAAAGTATAATTGCATGTGTGAGGCTGTTGTCTTCCTTATTCTTTTTGAGGCATTGGGTCAGCTATACAGTGGATGTGTCTGCATTTTCCTGTTCAACCTACCGTTGTGGCCCACCAGCGGCCAGCAGAGCTGGCAGCAGCGTTGGACAGTGAGGAGGTTGGGGAGGAACATGGGCCGGTCCTGGAGTCTGGGGAAGGCTTTGATGAGTGCTCTGTGTCAGAGGAATAGATGGGGCCAGGGCCGTTCGAGAGTTATCATCTGCCTTCAGAGTCAGAGATCAGTGGGGCAGAAGAACAGCCGGAGCCTGTTCCCAATGTGCACATGTGCAGAGCTGCCAGAAGAAGGGAACTGCTAAGGAACAAGGGTTGACTTGGGAGTCAAGCCACAGGTGGACGGTGAATGGCTTCTCCCATGGGGAATAAAGAGGAGCAAAAGGGGAGTGGTGTTTGCAAGAGACAATTAGTTCATTTAATTAGGGTGAAGATTTGTTTGTGACTCCTTGCCAAGTATTTTCTGGTACAGCGTTGCACTTGGAAGCTATCAGTCTGGCAACTCTCCAAGCCTAATAAGGTCTGTGGTTGTAAATGACCCTTGAAAGACTGTTTGCCAGGACTTTGCTGGATGTGAATGATAGGAATTCACATTAGCTTAAATAAAAGGGGTTTTGTCGGAACGAGGAGTCTGTTTTGGGATTTTGCGAAGCCTAGGTCAGAACACCTACACACTGTGAAACAGGCTTGATGGCATTTCTACTTGGCCACCATTTCTGCTCTTCAATCCCTCAACAGTAGTTGGAAGATGACCTGATGTCATCTTCACTGAGAAACAGCAACAAACACAACAATAAATGGCCCACTCTGAGCCTTGGGTCTTGAGAAGATAAAGAAAACTATGAAGTAGATACAGAAATGCACGCACCTATTTATGTATTTATTATTTTGCATGATGGCACTTGGACACATCCAATATATCCCATTACACTAAAGTTAATGCAGTGTGATAGCATCTCCTAGCACAGATGGCTAGGAAACCCAAAATGTGGTGAGTGAGTGAGTGGCTGGATTGCCTAAAGCAGAGTTTCCCATCAGGAGAACCTCCAGATGTGTGGACACCCGTTTCCAGAATTCTCAACCCGTTTCTAGCTTCTAAAAATTCTGGAAATTGAAATCCATACATCTGGAGACTCTTCTGTCTAGAATACATGGAAGTGCATATTTCCACTTTGACCTGGGCTAGGATCCTGCTTGACTGTGTGCCCAAGTTAAGTCCTCTGTCCCAAGTTTGGCCAGAAGTTACCCATAGAAATATGGCTCCAATAAAGGAAACTATTTATTTGTTTTTATTTATTTAAATAAAAACATGTATTAGATAACAGACATTAAGTATAATCATGATTATTAGTACATGAAATGGAAACACTAGGACAGGGACGGTAGGCACATTGGTGCACTTATGCATGCCCCTTAAAGACCTCTTAGGAATGGGGTGAGGTCAGTAGTGGATAGTTTGAGGTTAAAGTTTTGGGGGTTTGGGGAAGAAACCACAGAGTCAGGTAGAGTATTCCAGACATTGATTACTCTGTTGCTGAAGTCGTATTTCCTGCAATCAAGTTTGGTGCGGTTAACCTTGAGTTTGTATCTATTGTGTGTTCTTGTATTATTGTGGTTGAAGCACACAATAGACACAAACTCAACGTTAACCACACCAAACTTGATTTCAGAAAATACGACTTCAGTAACAGAGGGATCAAAGTCTGGAATACTCTACCTGACTCTGTGGTTTCCCCCCCCAAACCCCCAAAACTTTAACCTTAGACTGTCTACTATTGACCTCACCCCTTTCCTAAGAGGTCTGTAGTGGGTGTGCATAAGCGCACCAACGTGCCTACCGTCCCTGTCCTATTCTTTTTATTTTTCTTATATGTATCCATTTCATATACTCATAACTATGTTTATGCTTATGCCTATTATCTTGTAAGCGATTGACAAATCAAATAAATAAATAAATAAAAATAAGCTGAAGTAGTCATTGATGGGCAAGACATTGCAATAGTTAATTTTATGTACTACGCTTAGGTCGGACCAAAGGCAGCGTAGTGCTAGGTTGTCTAAGCCTAAAATTTCAAATCTGGTGGCATAAGGTATTCTGTTACCAATAGAGGAGTGGAGGACTCTTCTTGTGACTCTCTTGATCGTGTTAATGTCCAATAGGCAATGCGGGTTCCAGATAGATGAGCTGTATTCAAGAATTGGTTTAGCAAATGTTTTGTATGCTATAGATAGTAGTACAATATTATTGGAGAAAAAGCTGCGCAGGATTAGGTTAACAACTCTTAATGCCTTTTTGGCTATGCCGTTACAGTTTTTGTAGCTGATGTTGTATTTGTAGCTGATGGTTGAAGCTCCAAGGACCCATCATTTCAACAAAGCTCAGAGAGCATCAAGGACCCTTCAGAAATGGGCCTTCTCGCCCATGGATTGTAAGAGGGAGAGTCATAACAGAAAGCTGCTGTGTTCCAGCTGGGTACAGTTGAGTCTGTAAAAGTGCAGATGGGGCTGCTCACATTTTATCGAAGATTAAAGTTGGCAGTTTGAGTTGAGAGCCTTTTATCAAAGCTGCAGAATTCTAAAGATGAGAAGAGTAACTGAAAATAAACTCTGACAAGGTTCGTTCTGTTTGCCTAAAAAATATCCCAAACCTCCAAAGCACAGAAAAATTAATTATGACCATAACTTTGATGGAAGGATGATGGGCTGCGCTGCTTTCTGACAGCAAACTTATACGTGGGGGAAGCAAAATCTCAGCTGAAAAGCGACGACTGTGGTTTAGGTTTAGGAGAGGTTAATTCAGAGTTTATCCAATGTGAGTGAAAGTCTAGTCTCAACCCAAATTTTGAAGGAAAAAACCCCTCAGCCCTATTTAAAACACACCCATTTTTACTGTGCTGTAGGATAAATTAAGAGTTGCAAAGTATTAGATTTTAAAAAAGGGTCTTGGGAACATCTGAGCTGTGATGAATCTCTGAAAAAGAAAATGGCATTGAGCTCAACATCAATCTAAGGCCTTTGTAAAAGGACATCTACTAGGACAATGGGTTGGCCATTTTTATATGGGCATAGCATATAGAGATCTCGCACCCAAGATTGCAGGAAGTTCCTTTCTTTTTCCTCTGGAAATCCATTCCTACTCTCACACCATTGAAGAAGCTTCTTGGATGAGAACTGAAATGTCTTCAAAGAAAAAACAGGGAAAGCACCTTTGGAACAACCATGACTTGGATGACAGACTGTCCACAGGCTTTTAGCAATACAATTTGGGAGGAACACCCTTCGAAGGGTGTGGGAGTAGGAATGGATTTCCAGAGGGGGGAAAAATGCAGACTACAGGAAACAGAAGCACTACTCAGGTGACCCTGAGGGCACTGATAAACCTCCAAGTACTTCAATGACCCTTCATAAGGACGCAAGTGACCAGCTGTTTGCATGGAATATAAATCCTTCCATTCCCCACCATCCAATCAGAGCTGAAGACGCTTCTTGGATGAGAAGCGAAACATCTTCAAAAGAAAAAAAACAAAGAAAGCCCAGTTGCCTTCTGAAAAAAGCACCTTTGGGACAACCATGACTTGGAGGACTGAGAATCTCTACAGAGTTTTCATCCAAGAAGTTTCTTCAGTTCTGAAGTTCTGAAGAAGCTTCTTGGATGACAAGCTAAAGGTCTTCAAGGAAAAACAAAGGAAGTCCAGTTGCCTCTTGAAAAAGAACCTTTGGGACAACTATGACCTGGATGACTTGAGAATCTCCATAGATAATCCACTTTTCTTAATAACTAAAACTGGAACTGTTACGTTCATGTACTGTATATTTACATTTTTCCCACTGAAACTAAGTAGGATTGTTCAGAGGGGAACAAGTAACATGCATGCTGTTGAAGTGTGTTGCAGTGCACACACCAACAAAAAAACAAAAACCCTTATTCTGTGAATGGTTGTTGAAATCCATCACTTCACTACAGTAACACTTCCTTTTCCTCAAAGCTCATTTGAGGTGGTTGTGGTTAATAATTTCTTAAGAATCATTTAAAAAGAGAGAATGAAACTTATGGTGAGGGCGGGAAGATTTGATCATATTCAGATTTATGTGTATCAGAAAATTACTACTTTAGCTCTTCTAAGAATTGTGCCCTGTTTTAGGAAGGGAATCTCTGTAATGCAGAATAAAGAGGATTGATTTTTCGAGAAGATCAGCAGTCTTCTGAAGAAGCAATATGTGTAGCTGTTTCTAATGGAAATGAATTGATGTTGATCAGAATATCTTATACATGATGGATTTATTGATTCACTTAGGTTCTCTGCAGACTATAAATTAAAAAAGAGTGTCGGGCAAAGTGTCAGGAAGGCTGATTCTTCAGTTTCACCACAACATCACTGAAGTATTATTAAATGTCACATCTTCTTTGGGAAAAAACATCAATGCATACCCAAACAGGAAGAATATCTGTCGGTTCTTAATAACTGTCTCTCTTTGTTACTATTGAAGGGCAGGGGTGTCCAACCTTGGCAACTTTCTTGTAGACTTCAACTCCCAGAATTCCCCTGCCAGGGCTGGCTGGGGAATTCTGGGAGTTGAAGTCCACACGTCTTAATGTTGCCAAGGTTGAATACCCTTGATTCAGGCTATGATACAAAGACCTAGTAAATCAGTGTTTTTTTAATTGTTTCTTCCACTGCAACTCTAGATGCTCTTTAACTGGACTTTAGGTTTCCTGGATTGTCCAAATCAAGATAGGACCACCATTTTGGACTGATGAAAGCTGGAATATGAAACTATGACTGGTTTTTGATTCGTTGGCTTTCTATCACACCTTTTCTCTAGCTAGCATGCAAATCTTTCAACAGATTGCCACTAAAGCAACCATCCCATAATTAGGTTGGCTGAAAGTGTAGCCTAATGTCACCCCTTAAGTTTGCTGGACTGAAATTGGATAGAAACCTGGATCTCGCCAACCTGGAATAAATATCAAGCATGATAGGTTTGCTTTTGATTTAAATTCTGGCAGCCACTCCAGATTTAGATAATGTAATAAGCCTAAAACCACAGTTGATGGATAACTGAACACGAACTCAAGAACCGAGATGCTTGGCTTAGTCTGATGTGCATGCATAGTTGCAGCTGATGTTATTTGCTCGTAAATTTTATTTTCCTATCATCCAAGAGAGCTGTTGAATGTTGAACAGAAGTGACAAAGTTTCCACTAAGTTATCATCTACATCATCATGAATGTGTCAGCTTTGATTTGTTTCTCTTACCGGCTTCTCCACTGCAGACAGTCAAGTAGTTGCATATGCTTGACTTTTTGCGAGGGGCTTGAAGCAGGAAACTCAGACTTGAACATATTAGATTTAAGGAAGATGCCCAAAGACCAGCAGGCCTTTCTCATCCAGACCAAAGAGGGAAGGGGAAAAAAATTGAAAGAACATCGATGCCCAGTAAAACTTGAAGAGTCAGGAATTCCTTCGCAATTTAGATTTTAAAAGAAAGTAGCAAAGAATTAGAAGCTCCAACTGTAGCATGCTTGGGGAGCTCTTGAAAGTCACGTCCAAATCTTGAATAGACAGTGTTGCCAGGGTTTCTCCTAATCAAGACCCCAAGCAACTGACCTCTCTCCTGTTTGCTAAATTTCATGCTTTCTTTTCAACCCTCAAAACCAGGGAAGAAACACTGAAGTTTGAACTGAGTATTGCAACCCAGAATAGCTCTCTGGTTTTTTTTTTTAGTGCCTGTGATTCCTGTAAATCAGGGGTCCCCAAACTTGGCAACTTTAAGACTTGTGGACTTCAACTCCCAGAATTCTCCAGCCAGCATAGTTGGGAGTTGAAGTCCACAAGTCTTAAAGTTGCCAAGTCTGCCAAGTTACCAAGTTTGGAGACCTCTGCTGTAAATAGTTCCCATCTAAAAATAATAATTGTCTATTGATAAAAGAATGTGATCAAATGAAAATCAGTGGAGATAAACTTTGCCAGATTATTCTGCCAGAACAATTGGTCCTGCTGGTGTCTTTGTGCTTCACAGAGTCACTGACACAAATAGACTGATACAAATATAACTAAGCCAAGCATCTTTCTTGGAAGTCAGACGTGCCACATTCCGTTTATGATTTCTGAGCCTTACATTCGATCGATTTAGCCAACTTCCTGCCCTTGTCAGCACAAGAGGGCTGTGGAAATATCTACGGGCCCCTCACATCCTGGACATAAATAGTTTCAACTTCTACCCTCAAAACGACGCTATAGAGCACTGCACACCAGAACAACTTAGACACAAGGACAGTTTTGCCCCGAATGCCATCACTCTGCTAAATAACTAACTCCCACAATGCTGTCAAACTACTTAGTAAGACTGTATTACTGTTATTCTTCTCATCCTTCCCATTACCTACCTCTTCCTACTTATGACTATAACCGTGTTGCTTGTCTCTTTACAATTTATATTGTTTTATTTGTTTTCCTAGTATGATTTGATTGCTTATTAGTAACCTATGACTATCAGTAAGTGTTCTATTTTATGATTCTTGATGAATGCATTTTATTTTTTCTTATATACACTGAGAGCTTATGCACAAAAGACAAATTCTTTGTGTATCTAATCACACTTGGCCAATAAAGAATTCTGTTCTATTATATTCTATATTCTATATTCTATATTCTATATTCTATATTCTATTCTATTCTATTCTATTCTATTCTATTCTATTCTATTCTATTCTATTCTATTCTATGTCTATTCTGTTCCTATTCTACTCTACTGATTCTTCTCTGATTGTTGTCTGAACCAACATGGTTCCACGAAAGTGTAAAGAAGTGTAACATGGAAGAAAATCTGAGCTCCAGCTTCAACCTCTGGTAGCATGACAGAAAAAGGCCTTTTATCTCGGGCCTTGGACCAACAGTGCATTTGAGGTCCATCTTGATCTGCCTCTGAGGACAAGGCCACGTTGTCTAATGGAGTGCTGAAGTAGGTCTAGATGCTGGCTTCCTCCCAAGTACGCAAAGTTGGGAAGAAGTCCATGACTTCTTTGTGTTTTTTTTCCTCTACAGTTTCTACGTCTCTTACTTCTCGTTTGTCTTCGAAAAGGGCTCCTGCCAAGCCAGCAATACGCACCACTTTGTAGCGTGTCTCTTTCACCTTCGCTTGTGTTGGAATTTCACCTTCGCTTGTTTGCATCGTTTCCACCTGGGGTGGTTCTGGATTTCAACACATCTGAAGAGCACTGGGTTGCAGAAGGCCAACGTTTCAATGCATGGCAGGCCTCTGTTAGCTCTGTTTAAAGCAAGGGATAAATTCCTGCAGCATTATGCGTCTCTATTTCTCCTATCTCCCTAGCAATTAATTATATATCCAACTGGCTCGAGAGGTAAGCAAGCAAAGAATCACATAAATTAATATCCCTTCTCTTCCTCATTTCACACACACACACACACACACACACACAGGCTCAGCCGAGCTGTCTCTCTTGCATGCTTCACCAGAACATGGGCTGGCCGGATAGTTTTTGTTGAATTCTTATCACCGCAGCTCACACTGTTGACGGCTGAGGTGGAAAAGAAAAGAGGTGGAAAAGAATCCAGAGTCAATCCAAGTGCCAGAGCTGCACCTTCCCCTCCACCCACCACTGCAAATAGGAGAATCACGGATGGGCTGCAGCCGAAACGTTTTTTTGACAACAGCTCGGATTGTGGGCTTGCAAACTTGTTTTTCACAGAGGCGGCAACTAGTTCTCCCATCTTGGCAGAACTGACGTTTTGCTCATTTGCCGGCATTCGAGTGCCCTCTGCTGCAAAACTCTGGAAGGAGCAGGCCAGCATCGTGGAAACGGGAAGAACATTGAAACATGCTCCTCTAAAGAGAAAGTCCTCTGAGAAAGATATATCAGACTGCGCAGAAACGGAGAGACTTACATTGAAAATCAAACAGAAAGAAAGAAGCCACAGCATATTATCAAACTTGGAATTTATTTGACCAACGGCTGTGGGGAAAAAGGGGTGGAGAGTAAGAATGGCAGTTGCATTGTTCAGCAAAGTAAATCCCCGGACAACACGATGTTTATTAAGCACTAAGGAATGTAATTAATAGTTGTAAATATGTCTATAATTGTAGATAAATGTAAATAGAAATAGTATGCAGCTAGCACTATACTAATAACATAAGGGAAAAAGGAAATTAACTGTTATGTGTATCTCTATCTTTGTGTATACTATAGCTTGTATGGCCAAAATGATGGCCAAAAAAGTCACGCTGGGTTCAATTGTTTTTAATGTTTATTCAAATTTATTTAAAGTATTTTTTAAAGGAACATAATTAATAGAAAATTACTACGATTTATTTAAAAAGAAAAGAAACATGTGATCAGGAAAGACCTCAGATCCTGCCCTTCTCCTCAGCTTCATTGACCCAAACAAGTAGCTACGTGGTTTGCATTGCTATAGGAAAAGCAAGCTTTGCTAAGGACCAGTAGTCCTCAACTTACAACAGTTTGTTCACCGTTCGAAGTTGCAACGGCATTGGGAAAGTGACTTATGACCACTTTTCACACTTTGCGACACAATCAAAATTCAGGTGCTTGGAAACTGACTCGTGGTTATAACAATCACAGTGTCTGCTTTGGAGGCCATATTGAGATCCGATGCTCCCACGCTGCCACAATTGAGCCTGAGAAAGTGGGAGGGGGGGAATTCATTTGAGTATATCTAGTTCAGTGGTGGCTAATCTTTTGGGGCTCCTGTGCCCCAAATTGCGCGCGTGCTTGTGCACGTGTGCGCCAGCACCCGAAAGGCAATGCGCATGCCCACCACACTCCCTGCGCATGTGTATGCCGTCCCCCATCCCCTTACCTGCACGGTGCCTCCCAACTGATTTTCGGCTGGTTTGAGGGCTTTTTCGGCCTCCCACCTCTGCAGCATGAAAAATAGGCTCCTTATGTCACTTGCAGTATTTTTGGAAATACAGGAAGTGATAAAACGGGCCTATTTTTCAGGCTGCCTGGGAGGCCGAAAGAGGCTTCAAAGCCGCCGAAAATCAGCTGAGGATGTGCAGTGAGGTAAGTTTGCCTGCGATTCGTGTGCTGGCAAAAATGACTCTGCGTGCCACCTGTGGCACGCGTGCCATATGTTTGCCATCACTGATCTAGTTAAGACAAAATAATATTCTTTTGTTGGTTCAAGGTTACTGCGTGTGGCGTATAACGAAATGGGAATCTTACTTTAGGACAGACAGTGATTGGACCATGTGATGTGATGATGGCTAAGGGGAGGGGATGGATTTGTAGTTTTGACTTTTGCAAGGAAGCCCGCAACTTTCAGATTCGGGATTCCACAGATGTGCCAGTTACTATCCAAATAAAGGTACCTTTGAGAGATGTCTGTCTTGGAGTTATTGGTTGGAATGGAGGGTTTCTGGAACGCTGACAACACAGCATCCTAGAGCCACGATTCCCTTTGCAGCCTTCTGTTGAGCAAAGTCAATGGGGAAGCCAGATTTACCTAACAACTGGGTTACTAACTTAACAACTGCAGTGATTTACAGCTGTAGCAAGAAAGGCTTAAAAAGGGGGGTGGGAATTCAGATGTCTTGATTAGCAACAGAAATTTTGGGCTCAATTGATGCCATAAGATGAGGATTAATTGGCATAAATATGTTTTTTCCCTTGTTTTTGACTAGGCAGTGCCATTGATATGACTTGAGGTACTCCAACTGATGTGTCACTATATCTGTAGTTGAAGGCATTTTATACCTACTGCTGTTCTGACCAAGGCTTCCCGAGACCATAATTAAGCACACGCTTAGTTAAAACAATTCTTGTTTTATTCCAACGCTGGGAATTATGTTCATTCTTAGCTTGTAATGAGTCCCAAACAGCCCCTTGAGATAAGCACCCACCTTTCTCTTCTTTGAATTACTACCAACAACTAGAGTGCCAAATGAATTATAAAAACCAACCAAAGTACAAAGTCCACACAGAGCTTCAAGGATTAATCAGAACAGAATGAACGACTTTGCTTCCTGCAAAGGTTTCGTCACCTTTGCCTGTCCTTTATACATTATGGGAGGGCAACCACCTCCAAGTCTTACTTCTGAGTCACCCCTTCTGCTTCAGCTGTTCTTGCCTTCTAGCAGCTCTGCGCACACTCACACTGGGAACAGGCTCCCCTTGTTCCTCTGCCTCGCTGCTGCCAGACTCCAGAGGCTCCAGAGGCAGCACCCCACTCCCAGACGGTCCTGGCCCCATCTCTTCATTGGACACAGGACCCTCGTCCAAGTCCTCTCCAGACTCACTGACCAGTCCCCATTTTTCCTCACTGTCCAATTCCGCTGCCGTCTGCACAGGCTGCTGGCGAACCACAACAACTGCCAAGTATTAGTACTCCAGTAACCCTGGAACCCTTTCAAGGTGCTACCAGCCAGGCCAGCTGGATCAAGGTTTTCTAAGGTGTTACTCCTCTGTCACTTACTATCAGATCCGTGTATCTGCCATTCTTTGGTGGAAGAAAGGTGTGTGTGTGTGTGTGTGTGTGTGTGTGTGTGTGTGTTTGAATTTGATACATTTAATTCTTTGTCTTGCTATGTATCCTAAATAGCCTATTCCTTACACTGTCTTTTGTATTAAGCTTTTACACGATTTACAACCGTTGCCTGGCACCCCAGATGCCTGGAAAATTCTCACCTCTTGGGGGAGAAGGGTCCATGTAGATTGCAACACCTGGAAGATAGCCTGGTGTGATATGTAGAATTATACCTGTGAAAATATAAAGCAATGGTAATGCCATTTTTAACCTCTAGTGTTAACCTAAGATAATTTACTGGAATATTATATAAGAATTCTCTATTGTTTTGTATTTGAAGGTCACATATTTGGCGGTCACGTTGTCCAGTGTCATGTTCATGATGGAGATTACTGGAAATGGGTAAACAGGACAAGGAAACAAATGTTATGCAACAATAATAATGTTGCATAGGGAGATACGTAGCTGGACAGATTGTGAACATGGAAAGGGGCAGAGACTATATATTTGAACCTGTATATAAACCCCAGCCTTCCTGGGAACCATGTCTTATACTGTATATTGTTCATGTGTCTCCAGTTGTCTGCGTATCAGAATGGTTGATTTTTATCACACCTGGGAATCTTCCTTTATCTGCTTTCCCAGAAGCGCTGGTAAAATAACATCTTCACACCTGTGGATTGGCAGAATCTACGTCACACTGTTAGGAGGGGTTTCTAACGCCTTTTATCATAGTTGCATGGCCTGAGGGGCCTCAGATCCTGCTTTCAATTTTGACCTGCTTTACTCCTCTTCAATAAAGGATTCATTTTGAAATACAAAGTTTTCAAGACTTCATACTTATATGGCAGGCAACCCATGGCAGACCAAGAAAGGGTGGATGGACCGCATCAAGGAGGACAGGAAATATGGAGTGTCACCCTGAAGACGTCCTGGATCGACCTAAATGGAGATACCTTTGCCAACAATCGGAACCTGCCACAGCATGGAAAAAGGTGCTTCCCTAGCTTTTGGTAATTGGGTTTTTTTTAATTGGTGTCAGAAGCACCTACAAATGAGACATATCACATTCAACACTGAGTGAATAAAATAGGTATAACATAGGACATAGAAATACAGCAGGTGTAAAAATATGTAGAATAGGATAAAAACTATATGAAAAAAAATAGACAGTCATTTATCTAAAATAATATAGGTTCTCCCGCTTGAAGCAGGGGGCTAGACTAGAAGACCTCCAAGGTCCCTTCCAGCTATTCTGTTCTGTTTCTGTTTCCATTCAATTATATTATTTTCTATTCTATTCTATTCTATTCTATTCTATTCTATTCTATTCTATTCTATTCTATTCTATTCTATTCTATTCCATTCCATTCCATTCCATTCCATACCATTCCATTCCATTCCATTCTAAATTCACCCAGTATTGGGCCATGTCACTGGCATTTTCTGTTGCCAGCATAACTGAATAGGTTGCGGGATATTGTATACGCCATGAGATGGATTGTTCTCCTCCACATTCACACAGTATCTTCTATAGCACAGGTATCAAACTTGCGGTGTCACGTTGCCATCATGTGACTTTTGCAACATTTTTTCCTTTCGCTGAGCTGGGGTAAGCGTGGCCTGCGCATGACACATCTGGCCCGCAGGCTGCCAGTTTGACACCCCTGTTCTATAGGGAAGCCCCGTTTTCTCAAGATTGTCTTTTGATCTACCTACCCTGGCGCACAGCCTATTTGGTGATTTGGTAAAAAAAGATGGAAAGAATATTATAAATCATTAAACCATGTAAGCCCAGATTCACTCTGAATTAAGAGGTACAAGATTAAAATAGGGGTGATTAGTGGGGTCCTTGATGCTCTCCGAACTTGGCAATTTTCTTGCAGACATTTCATGACCCAACTAGGCAACATCAGTACTAGAAGGGTCCGGGTTTTTGCTGTTTATAGTGGCTATCCCCATCAGCGTTGCTGGGAGGGTTCTTGATGGTTCCTTGATCTGGCTGTTGTTTGTCTGAGTTACCAATACCTTGACTGGGTTATCTGATGATTAGATCAGAGCCATTCTGAGATTCAGCTTGGGATGGGAACAGTTTCACCCTTAGGCTATATCAGAGAAGCATAGGCAAGCCCAGAGGTCTCCAAACTTGACAGCTTTAAGACTTGTGGACTTCAACTCCCAGAATTCCTCCTCCTATCATGTTAGCCCAGGAATTCTGAGAGTTGAAGTCCACAAGTCTTCAAATTGACAAATTTGGAGACCTCTGGGCTTGCATATGGCTAGGCCTTTAGGGGTTTTTTTTTGGGGGGGGAGGGGGATAGCGTAACAGCACTATAGATGTCTCCACAGATGGTAGCCTCACTCAACTGTTGAACCTGGGTGCAGGAGCTAATAGCAGGCTGGCCTTGAATGTATTTGGACAGGGGCCTTCAAACTTGACAGCTTTAAGACTTGTGGACTTCAACTCCCAGAATTCCTCTTCCAGTCATGTTAGCTCAGGAACTCTGGGAGTTGAAGCCCACAAGTCTTAAAGCTGTCAAGTTTGAAGACCCTTGTCTTTGGAGGAAAGACTTCTTTCTGCTGAGAACATTACCAAGCAGGGTTCCTGAAAGCTCCAGGAGGCAAAGTCACAGCAGCCTTTGAGCAGAAGAGCTGTTGGTGTGTGCTACATCTTTTCAACTCATGTTATTTCTGCTCCAACAGGTGTGCTGTGAAAACCCTTCATAAAGAGGCTGAGAGCCAAGAGGGCAAACACACATTTCAGGTATTACTTAGGATGTGCAATGAAGAAGGTGTTTGATTTCATTGTACGAAATGCAATGACAATAAAGTAAAGGAAGATATAGAAAATGATTGGGATATAATTTGGAATATAGCCAGTAGGATTAGAGTTAGCAAATAGGCTACCTGGGATAAGCCCAGCGGTGGTATTCTACCGGTTCGGCCCTGTTCTGCTGAGCCAGTAGTGCCGATGAGCAGCGGAGATTGAACTGGTTCTCACCGCCGAGAACCAGTTGGGCCCACCTGGGCTCCTATACTCACCTTTATCCTCTGCTTTTGAAGCGCAGCTGCTTTGCGCAGCACATCAGAGTGCTACATGGCAGCTGCTGAACCAACCGGGAGAGTGCAGACTTGCAGCAGGCGAGTTGGAACGCCTCTGCGCCTGCGCAAAGCGCGCATTTTCCACCCAAAGTGTGTGCCTGCACACAAAGCGAGTCACCAAGACACCTAACCAGTGGTTAAAAAAAAAACTCTGAATCCCACCACTGGATAAGCCGCCTGGGAAGCCAAGGGAAATAATCAAAACCATAGAGTTAAGACTATTTTGGACATGTGATGCGTCACCTAGAAAAATGTGGCGTACTTCACTTAATCCTCCAAGGAAAGATGGAAGATTCCAGGCAGAAGAACATCAGGGCTTCAAAATCTCAGGGACAAAACTCAGCAGCACTTTGTCGTGCGGCTGTTGATAAAAGTAGGATCGCCAATGTCCGATGACGGATTGGCACAAGAAGCAGCAGCAGTAGGCATTTAGACCAAGAGGACAATTGAGACACAAATGAAGGCAAATATACGTGTCCCGGGGTAATCTTGCAGGATCCAATCTGGGTCAGTCACCAGAAACAGAGGTTTTGTTTTGTTTTGGATACTGCAAGAATTAAGAGTTAACAAAAACGGGTGTCAAATCTTGGCAACTTTAAGGTCTGTGGACTTCAACTCCCAGATTCTGGGATTTGAAGTCCACAAGCGTTGGACACCCTTGGTATGTAAAAGATAGAATCAATCTCTTGAGAATAAGCTAAATTCCCCTGGATTTGAAATTTATCTCCTTTTAAGAGTAATTTCCACTGAGCACACTAGGTGGCAGAAGATCCATTCAAAATACATTCATTTCAAGTTTCTCTTTGATTGCCCAGCAAACACCCCCCCCAACACAACCAGTGACAGCGAGCACACACACAAATAAAAACCACTCGAATTAGGAAGTTTATTCAATAAAGCAACACTGAGGAAAGTCTTTACATACAGGCTTTTTAAATTATCTTTACAAGCAGGTTCCAGTATACAGTATTTCTCTCTTTTTTACTTTTTCTTTTTCCCCTTTAGGCAAGAGACTACATTGTTAAAGAGTATTTTGCAGCTAGTACTGATTTAGTACAAAGACTAAGGCTGCAGTTAATCTTGATTAATCATGGTGCTTTTGAGAATCACACAGGCAGTGAGCAGCTTTACCACAGCAGTTGATCAACGTTAAACTTAAGCTTCTGAAAGACCCAGCTCAACTCCTCTAACCATGATTGCGTTTCAACAAAGGCACTACTCACTGACACGATAATCCCACAGAGGCTGAACCAGCCAAAGCCAAGGACAAGTTTAAATTTAGGGGCGTTGTCTTCCAACGGGGCTACACTTCAACTGGACCAGGTCTGTTGCATTTGGAGAACCGCTACTATCAGATAACGGGGAGACCAAATGGAATTGTCAGTCTGGTTCCAGGATGCTTCTGGTGGTAGCAGGAAAGTCTACCCAAAGTAAAAATGCCAAAAAAGAGAGGGAAGGGAATCAAACCTTAGGATGCTTAATGCACCATCACACAAAAGGCTTAGCAGCGTGGACGGTTTGCAACTCCCTATTCCTGGATTCTTGAAATATGTAATGCTCCTTGTTTGCACAAGGCAGATGGCATTTATTGCTGACTATAAAAAAATAATCAAATCAAGCCATTCTAAAGGCAAGCCTCAGTTTTGACAAACGTCTTAGGAATTTTCTCTTTTTGAAGTTACAGCATGAAGAAAGTGGACGTTCAGAAAGAAGACGCTTAACAAGACAAAAAAAGCTTTGCAAGACCAGGTTGCGTAGGCATGCAAGCCACAGCTCCAGGAATACTTTGGGATAGTGAAGAGGCGGAGAAGCGTTTCAGGGGCTGAAAGCTTATGTTTAAAAAAAAACAACAACCCTGAAACATGAACATTAATATGTAGTGAAAAACTATTTCACTACTTCAGCCGTGGACCTTTAAATTTAGGCACAACTCCACGCTCCTCAAGTGCAAATCTGTTTTGTTCCATTTCCACTTCATGATACACATTGCAGTGGTTTAATACCTTGGGAATTATTGCAGCAGAATCCAATGGACACAATGCATGTTAACAAAAAGCAATAATTCAAAGAAATTAAAGAAATCATTAAGGCCACTGTGAATCTGGCTGCCTATCTGAGACTCCTACCCGCTTGAATGAGCCTTCAAATCATATACTAAACCAGAGGGCCCCAAACTTTAAGGCTTGTGGACCTCAACTCCCAGGTTGAATTGAATTGAAGTCCACAAGTCTTAAAAGTTGCCAAGTTTGGAGACCTCGGCCCTAAACATACACAAGGACTTTCTCTGACACAACTGCATTCAAAAGGGATGGCCCTCTCAGTTGTAGAAGGGAGACTCACAAACAATGCTTAAAAACCCACCAGGCCCCACCTTCGCTTTGCCCGATCGTAATGCCCAAAAATTACGACTCAGGGCAGCTCAGTCAACCCTCTCTGGGTGAGGGAAGTTGCCTCAAGACAGAGTCTACATGTTGAGTGCCAACCTTACACGCTGCCATCTGCTACCATCAGCTTGCTTCTCACGCCATGGCCAGCCTGACAATGAAATTGGGAGCAAAAGGCTAGTGTTATCTTGGGAAAGGAATTCCCCCCTCCAAGAGCTGTATCTTCCTGAAGCAAACAGGCTACCTCTAAGGCTGGCACTTCGCAATGAAGTGCTTAAGGTTAATGCCAGGAGCATGAATTTAAGAACGCTAGTTGAAGGCCCCCCTAAATGCATACCATGGTACAGACGTAGTTCAGCCTGATGCAGTTGTGCTTTTGTAAGACAGATTACAGTTATTACTTGCCATTGAGAAGTGTGGGACGACTCTCTCTCGCTCTCCCCTCTCTCTCTCCACTGTTTTTCATCTGTCTAACTCTACAGGTATCCTTAGTGGTTAGGTGTCTTCTGTTGACATGGTACATTCACATCTTGACAGGGACAAGAAGATGGGGTTAGATATTAGGGGAGCGGGGGAGACATAGCTTGATCATCGGTATCCAGAAGGTGTCAAAAAGAGCAAGGCGGTGGTTGTAGATTTTTAATTTTTATTTTTGATCCCCCTCTGGACAGCCGGTGTTTGTGCGATTACATAGGATCCCATCATATTTATAGTGTTGAAAGTAGGCAGACCCTTGGGTCCCATTGGATCAGTCGGCCTGCTTGGACAACGGCTCACTGGACAGGCTGCGTCTGATACACACACACACACAGTGCCAGACTGATCGGCCAAGGGTTCAGCCGCAACTACCTGGACCGATGTGCTGGTCGGCCTGGATTAAACAAGGTTGTGATCCTCGTTGAGGTTCATGGAGCTAATGTTACAACAAACAAAAAAAACCCTGCCTGTTTTAAACACAGTCCTCCTTCAACCACCATCACAAAAAAGGGGGCAACTGAAGCTTAGAGCATGTCTGCCACTTGAAGAAACCGTTCCTTACCCACCCACCCAAGAAAGCATTTTCCGGCCAACAACATCAAGAACACTTCACTGCATACCGTCAAGGTTTACAAGCGACACAAACCCAGCTAATGGTTCTTGGGTCAGTCTTTTGATGATAAACTTAAGTTGGCTCCATGTATTTCTTACTTATCCTTCTTAAGAAAACCAAAGCTACTTTTCCCTGGCTTAATTTAGCCTATCTGGTGCCCTCCAAATAGGCCACAGTTCCTAGCTGGCATATGCACAAGCCAGATTATTTGAGGACGATGAAGATTTAGCCTGATATATTTGGAGTGTGCCAGGTTTGGGAAGGTTATTTTGATTTTTTTTTTTTAAAGGATGTGTTTTTCTATAAGAAGCACTCTATAAGTAATAGTCAGCAGAGCTCAAAATGAATGCTGTGGTGTATTTTTCAAGTTTTATTTAACACTTTTAAGTGTTTTTTTTAATGCCATTTCAAACAAGTGTTCTCAGATTGATACTGGAATAAGATTTTAAGACAATTGAACCACATATACAACATTTGTTTCTGTGGTTCTCGTTAAGCCTTCCTTCCATTGATGGCCTATGTCTGACAGAATTTCTCTGTCTCCAGTGACTTTCTATCATTTCGATAAAGTTTAAAACATTTTTGTTCTTTTATGACTTCCCAAGGTTTCCCCAAGTATGTGTGCGCGTACATAAATGCATTTGCATTTTAAAAATAGGGTTTTAAAAAACGTAAGCTTTATTATGAAAAATAATTTTTGAATCCCTACACATATGGCAAAATTTTGTGCAAACATTCCAAATTGGCTTCTTTGAGATTTTTAGTTGTAACAGAACTCAATAAATAGTGTTATCATTAAGGAAGCCTTGAAATGAAAATTTACAAGCTGGCGGTCATGGACTCATCATTTCCAGAGTCACATCACAAAGCCATTTGACAACCGTTGGTATAATCCAAAGTCTGGGATATATATTAAATACAGTTTTTCAGTTACGCCATGATAACTGATTAAACATTTATATATTCTACAGCTTATCTACAAGGAACGGGTAAGAATTTAAATATAAATATATCCATTTCACCCTGTGAAAACTTGTGGCCACTTGTGAATATGGACCCCAAAAACACAGAGAACAAGTTGGGATCTTTCTTGCGAAAACATACAACCTCCATTAAATATTAAATATACATCTTTTACAAAGTTTGAGGGTTATAAATAGAGACGATTTGCATAGGCCTCTTGAGATACAGAGACAGACTTATGGCTGAAGAGCAACATGGAAAGAAGAAACCTACACAACCAAAAAAAAAAAAGAGAGAGAGAGAGATCAGCAAGTATCATTTGTCCATCGCTTATAATTAATTCCCAGAACCAGAAGGTAGGCCTCAGTCGTCTATTCTTTGAAAGGGGTGGGGGGGAGACATCCAAAGGATACAATTTCCGTCAGCAACTTCCTGGGCAGGGGAAGACCACTGGTGCCCTCAGGAGAGGTCACAGGCTCATGCAGATCGAGGCTTGAAGGAGCAATGCACGCTTTTAAAGAGGGTAAAAACTGAGATGATAAGAAGAAGCCTACTCGGGAGACGTGCAGCATTTGGCGCCTCACGGCTCTCCCTGGGGCCTCCTGGCCAGGAAAGGCGTGGGCAAGCAGGGTCATGGGACAGGACCGCGGCAATGACATTGGAGAGAGTCCCGCTTGGGCTACGTCTTTGGTTTAGGGAGTCGGGAGTGACGATGCAACGTCAGGCCCTCCCCGGGGCGAAGGGCTGGGTCTCGGTTCTGGGGGGCATCTTTCGCTGGCGTCAGGGGCTTCGAGGTGCTAGCCTGAAACCTCTGCTGCTCAGGAGCTACGATGGTTTGGGGGATTGTCCTCGGCTTGGGGCGGAAGGAAATGGCTGGAGGGCGAAGTTTGGAGGCCCTCTGGCTTCTGCTGCTTGGAAGGCAGAGGTTGGACTCCGACAGGGGTTGCGCCTGGCCGCTCAGTGGAGGCACAAGGGAGTCTCTCGAAGAGGTTGCTGGAGGAGGAGGAGGCACTGGCACGGTCTGCTTCGGGGCTCGGAGAGCTCTCGACATCTTTGGTGGCAAAGCCTGGTTTGGCCTGGAGCTGTGACTTTTGAGAGCTAGCTTGGCCTGCCCGTCCTGCCCGTTCAACTTGGCCGAGGGTCCAAGGGGTTGCAAGGCCTTCGATTTCCGACTGGCTACGTCTTTTGCTTTTTCTCTGACCGCTTCGTTCTTGATGGAATGTGCGTTCGCCAGGGAGCTGTCCTCGTTCCGCTGTGTGTTTAAAGTGCTTGGTTCACGCCCGCTGTCCGTGCCGGAGCCGAGGGCAGCATTGTCGTCTTCGTGGCCAACAGGTTGGTCCTGAGGAGGGGGTTCACTGCGAGCCACGGTGGATGATGCTTTTGCTAGTTTTCCCTGGCTGAAGTCTGCGGAATGGGGAAGGTGGCTGGAAGGCTGTAGTACTTGAGGCTATAGAGGAAACATTTCAGGCCAACAGATTAGGATAAGGAAGAATGGGAACCTTACTGGTATCTGCTTCAAAATTAACTTCTGTCTTTAAAGCTAAAGAGCAAAGGGCAACGGAACCGACATTTTCCATGCCTCTGCAAGGGCAACAAAGGAATAAACTATTGCAGTCAAAATCCATTCTTATATTTAGATCTGTATGCAATTTATAAAATGCCAACACTCAACTGGACTCTTATTAGTGTTCCTTTATCACCTGCATTTTTGCCTTCTAGTCTAGAGGTCATTCAGGGAGACTGATACTAAAACATGAAATAATATCAGCTGAAAACGGTTAAAATCAACTAGTCTTCCAACTGGAAAAGGGTGGGTAAAAAGGAGGAACTGGACTCTTTTCCTAAATGCAGTTAAAATTCTTTTCCTGAAGTGAAAGGCAACTCCCAAGGCAAATATCCTCCATAGTTGAGGAGCAATGCAGCAATTGTACCAGTAAACAACAGTCAGAAAATGAGGCGATTGTCTTCATTTGACAGGGTCTTTACTGGTTTAGATGAATTGGGCAACTTCTCCAAATATTTCATCCATTACGCAGGGATCTCCAACTTGGCAATTTTAAGACTTGTGGATTTGAACTCCCAGAATTCCACAGCCAGCCGTGCTTGAACTTTAAAGTCTTAAAGCTACCAAGGTTGGAGATCCCTGCATTAGAGCAGAAAAATTAGCCTATTCCTATTTTTTTTTTTTGCCACAATAGCAGACGTAACTGTCACAATTAAATACTGTATGAGCAAATTTAACCACATGAACACCGTCTTCCTAAGATCCATTGGCTAAAGGCTATTATTTGATTTATTAGATTAATCTGACTTTGAAATCTTCATAATGTATTTCAAAGTCTTTGGGTTCTTCAGCTGTTAATGAATGCAAGGCTTAGGTAGGAGGTTATCTAGGCTGGGTTAATAAGCTGTTTTAATGCACAGTATGCAACCTGGGATTACTACAGTCGTTCCGTTTCATGATCCTTATCTTTCAGACACAATAATAAACGTAAGGAAAAATTCCATAACTTGGTGAATGAGTAAATAGGGTACAGGTCTGAGATCTCAGTTATCACAAGATAAAAATGGACAGTAAGCTACATAACATATTCCCTGTATTTTAGTCTCATTTTAGCACAGTGCATGTGGCTTGACTTTAACAGAGGTTTTCTATGTATTATGTACCCACCTGCAGAGATGTGATGTTAGAAGACATGCAACTGTTGCAGATGGCAAATACAGACCAGCATGATTTGCAGACAGAAAACATACAACACAACACAAATGCAAACTGTCCTCAACATACAGTAGTCCCACACAACGCCCCTGCTTGTATCAAGCCCTAAACACTTTGGAAGGCATTATTTTTTTGCTGATATAAAAAGTGTTCTCTTCCATTTCAGGATTTTAAGAGTTATCCAATGGAAGATAATAAAATAATTGTTCAACCCCTTTATCTCACCATGGACCAGGCAGCATTACACACAAATTAAAAAATGATTTTTCTACAGAAGATCCTTTCTTACCATATATATACATTTACTGAAGTCTACCTTACTCTTTAATAAAATATCGCCACCACTGAGTGGTGACAACATGGAATTTGATCGGTACAAGGAAGAACATTATATATTAATATTTAACAGTAAATGGGACAGAATAAAACACTTTGACTACAGCAAACCTCGCTGTATCACCAATTCCCGAAAATGCATAAAAATGCTACAAAATAAATGTTATGTTATGTTTGTTTATGTTGAAAAACAAAAACGTATGCCTAATTACTTGTGCTCTTACACAAATATGTGAGTTAAGATCCACAGATAGAGTTCTGCTCCTAAAGAATCTCTTCTGCTTAGGAAAAAGTGTGCCTAATGCAACTAAAATAAAACTAAACTAGTTATCAATGTGAGGTGACCTCTGATCGAAAGGAATTGTAAGCCCCGAAAATGTTAGAACTGCCTTTTGCCTAGTAAAATCTAATTTTGGGAGAAGAGGGAGGAAAGGCCAGATGCAAAATTTTGACAGGTCCAACATCAAGTGCAATAATTTAAACCCAAGTTGTTAAATTAAGCAGCCTTCATTTCTAAATACAAATGGATAGGTTTGCACTCAAGTTTCACAGATTGATCCAATTAAAATCTATTTAGAATTTTTTCCTCTCTCTTCTACTTGATCTACAAAACATTTCTCCTCGAAAGAGAGGAAGCCAGAGACAAAACTAGTTGACTCACATTTATAAAGAGTTTATCTTGGAGGGAGAATTAAATAAGGGAAAAAACATAACCGGATCAATTTTCTCCTAATGGATAGTGTGTCTAATCAGGTCGGTGACAGGACAGCGGAGGAAAAGAAGGAAATAAACAGATAAAAGGCTCTGTATAAGGAGGAGAACCCCTAAGTTATTTCCCACTCACCCAGTTCTGAAAGCAATGGAGGGGGAAATACGGAAAATATAGGCTCAAATTTTCCAACTCCTCCTTGATTAAATTACTACTATGAGTCACTTTCAACTTCTCTAGCGTTTGAAAGAAGTTACTGCAAGTTTATATAGACAAGAAAAGGAAATCTTGCTTTCTGGGTATGGTGGAAAAGTTCCCATCTGGTTTTCAGCTCCCGTCTGTTAAAGCAGATCCTGTTTTGGGCCAGGAAGGAACTCACTTCCTTCAGCAAATGCTTAACGGGTCAAATTACTGTCCCAAATGCAGAAACGTGCAGCTTCTTCTTGTGACGGCAGAATCTCCAGACACTATTTTAATCCAGTGATCTTCACAACCCTGGTCAAAAATAGCCAGGGAGCACATAGAGACCTTCCCGGTTGGGTTGAAGACAAGAACTGTCAATTCTGATGGCGGCATGACAGTTGTGTCAACGCTTGAAATTACCCTCTGCATCACCTCATTCAAAGTTTCTGTCTTCTACTCTAACTCGACTGGGAATGGTCTGGTTGGGTGGTGAGAGCAGCTCCCAGAATTCCACTGGCTGGGAAAATGAAGGAAGGATTGCTCTAATCATGTGTTTCTTCTTTATATATATATTAAAAAATTATTTCATTTTATACAAACAATCCATCTTCCATTTAAATAGTGTGTCATCTGGGTACAAATATCTTGTGCAATAACCATTACAGTTTAAACATATTGCTTGGTATTAATACTCTATTCTTCCTTAATACTGATATATATAAAATATATACAATTCTTATAACATTCCCCATCTTAACATTTTTAATTCTTTTCACATGTTCACTGCTTTTCGCTAGTCTTCTTTAATTTCCATATTTATTCTCCAGTCATTGATAAATAATTCCCATATCATATAATGTTCCGGTTGTTCCTTCTCTTTAATTGCCAGTGTTATAGCCTGTTCATTTCTGCACATTCTAATATTTTCCTAACCACATTCTCTTCAGTCGGAATCTCTTCACTTTTCCAATTTTGTGCAAATAGTTTTGAACACTTTATGTTTATGGAGATTCTCAGTCTCAGTCATGGTTGTCCTAAACTTGTTCTATCCAAAAGGCAACTGGACTTCCGGGGGGGGGGGGGGGGGGGGGGGGTGTTGTTCTTTGAAAACTTTTTGCTTTTCATCCAAGAAGCTTCTTCAGTTCTAATTTCAGTTAGAACTGAAGAAGCTTCTTGGATGAGAAGTGAAATGGTTTAAATAAAAAATAAAAACAAGACAGTCCAGTTGCCTTTTGGAAAAAGCAGCTTGGGGACTTGTAGACTTTATTGCACAACTGCATTAATGCTGCACAACAATTCACAGAATAGACCTGATGTATCTTGCTTTTGTAGTCATGGTTCCTGACTGAAAACCCTTAATTTAAACAATTAGCAAGATAGCCTTTTCTTATAATTAAGCCCTTGTCAAAACCTGATGGCTTGAAAACAGCAAACTGGTTTTGGTTGAGCCCAAATGTGATAAAATGGTTGGAAGGTGCTGAATGACAATTTATCACATTTGTTGTGGTTCGCCAGCAGCAGGTGCGGATGGCTGAGGTCTCGGAGAGTGAGGACTCAGATGAGGGGCCTGCGTGTGAGGCAGGGATGGGGCCAGGACCATCAGGGAGTGGAGTGCTGCCTTCAGATATTGTGGAGGCTGGCAGCAGTGATGAAGAGGCCCCCAAGGAGCCTGTGCCCAGTGCGTGTGCGCGAAGGGCTGCTCGAAGGAAAGAGCACCTACAGCAGCACGGGCGACTCGGGAGTAAGGCTGGAAGGTGATGGCCCCTCCCTTAAAAGATAAAAGCCAGCTGAGAAACCGGAATTCTTTTCAGGAAGCAAAGAAGTTTTATACTCAAGCCTGGTGGACGTTAGGAATATCTGAATTGGTGTTTGGAGACTCTTTGTGTTTGAATTATTGCTTAGTAACTTTATCTGGTATTCTTGACAGCCTTGCAAAAGCTTGGCAAGGCTCTTTCTTATTGAAGCTAATTGGTTTGAAGCAGCCTTTTACCCGTGAAGGAATGGGATTCCTTAAGAAACATTAAAAGGTTGTGCTTTGTCTCGTGTTTGCTTCCTTGGAACCAGGTTTGGGTCAGAACAACATTAGGAAATGTCTCTGTTTTTCTATCATAATTGTTCTTGCCTTTTGAAGCTCAGTAATCATTATATGAACAGGAATAAATCCAATTCAGGGCAATTCCTGAACAACCAAGCATCAGCCTTTTGGCCATTTTTCAGGGTGATGACCTTTGAAGCATCCCCATGATCATGTGATCAAAATTCAGATGCTTGGCAACCGGTTCCTATTTATGACGGTTGCTGTGTCCCAGGGTTATGCGATCCCCTCTTTGTGACCTTTGGATAAGCAAAGTCGATGAGGAAGCCAGATTCACTTAACAACCGGGTTGCTAACTTATCAACTGCAGTGATTCCCTTAAAAACTGTGCCAAGGGAGGTTGTAAAATGGGGCAAAAACCCCGTAAACAAGTGTCTCAACTTAACCGCAGAGAAGTTGTCCTCAATTGTAGTCGTAAGTCAAAGGATGGCCTGTAGAAATAAAAGCAGCAGTTTGCCCCCTTTGGATCTTTGAATTGTTTTGCACATCTCTGATCATGTTCGTGAGCCTCATGTAGGTCTATTTGACACAGGTGGTCCTTGGATTAGGACCACCTGTTCAGCATCCATACAAATTTATGAGGATGCTAAACGAGTGTTTACTTATGATTGGTCCTTGGAGTTCCGGCCATTGCAGCCTGCCTGGGGGGGGGGGGGGGTGTCACGTGATCGTCACGGTTTCTCATACTCCCTGCCAGCTTCCCACGACCAAAATCACTGGGGAGGCCGCAAGAAGGCGGAAGCAAGATCCCTGCTTAATGTTGGCAACCAGGGCTGCCAGAACTGCTGTTGCTAAGGGTCGTTGTCAAGTGACATTGAACTTTACAATTGCCTTGTTTCGTTATGGCAATTGCAGTCCCAGTTGCTATTGTTAACTCAAGGACTACCTATATATCAATGGAGTGCAAGCTGTGAGTTACTTGTGGCTTGTTTCATTTGTTTTTTTTTTTTAAATTGTCCAATGTCTGAGATCGATCGATACTTGGGGAGAATTTGATGGAGTTCAACAATTTAAGAGATACAAGCCCAAAACTGAGAATGTCTCTTTTTCCATCAAAGCTGTATTTGTCAGAATCAAGCAGGTTGTCTAGGCCTTCTGCTTTTGTAGCAGGGAGACAATCCCAGGCTTCCCTTAATGTAAGGATGAAAGAAAACACAAGTGACCTATTTGGAGCACTGGAATATTCCAGTGGAGTTACTGTAGTTTAAAGTTCAACTTTGGTGCAGCCAAAGAAGTCATATATCATTTTTTTTTAAAAAAAAGAGTATAATAATGATAGCATTTGGGGGAACATTTGTTACTGACACTGGGAAAAAGCAGGTTTTCTCAGAAAGAAACCTACCCATCTCTCTCAAGATCAGTGGTGGTATTCAACCGTTTCTGCCCGGTTCTGGAGAGACGGTAGTGGAGATGAGCAGTGGAGACCAAACCGGTTCTCTTCGCTGCTCTGTGGTTGGCCCACCTGCCTGCCCGGGCTACCATACTCACTTTTATGGCCAGAATTCAAAGCGCAGCTGCTTTGCGCGGTGCAGAATAGCGCCGTGCGGCAGCTGCTGCAGCGACCACCATCATGCAGGCTTGCAGGAGGCAAGTAAGAACGCCTCTGCGCCTGCGCAAAGTGTGTGTTTGGCATGCGCATGCACGCAAAGTGTGTGCATGCACACAAAGTGCAGCCACCAAGCCACGCCCACCGAACCGGTGGCAACTTTATTTGAATACTACCACTGCTCAAGATGCACTATTATTATTATTTTTAAAAAAAAACGCTTTAGCATGGCTATATCCTGTGATGACTGGTTCCACATTAAGATGCTCCCTAACCAAAAATTTATAAACAAACAGATTCACCACTTCACTTGGGAACTACTTCAAAACTTGTGTAGCGGAGTGTATGTTTGTATATAATGTGTTTAATGTCAACTCATAAAACATTTTGTATACAAATTTTATAGTTGACAATAGAAAGAAAGGGGGGGATTTCAAAGAGCAGGTAGCAGTGTGGAATCGAAAGTACATTCCATTCGTATTTTCTTCAAAGACTGATTAGATGACTGAAGCTTCTGCGGCACAAAAATCTAATTGGAGAGCATGATTGATGACTCTTGGCTATGATTATTTTTCGTTGGATGATATACCCAGAGGGGTGGGGGGGAAAAGCAGGATCAAGGGTGACAGTGAATTACATATCTCAGAGTTGGCTATGCCGGGTCAATGCTGGACTTAGAATGTTAACTTCAAATAAATCTTTTTTAGTTTTGGGAGTGTGGCTCAAGGCTCATGATTTAATTGGGGTAACTGTCGGAATCCTGACATTTAAAACATATGAGCTGAAAATGTGATTTAAGCTTATCAATGATAAGATAAACTTAGAAGGAATCTGGTGGCATTGGTTTTGATTAATAAACGGTTATTCAAAAACCTTGGAATCACATTGGTGAGTCGAACAATATGCTTGTAAGAATTCTTTTGAGTTTGGCTACCATACGCTAACACCGCTCTCATCCTAAAATGTTTTCAATTTCATTAGAAACTGTAGAGCAGTCTTTTCCTATTTACACAGTGAAATATATATATATATGGAAAAAAAAACACAAGACAAGATCATGCACAATGTGGTCTGCATGCATCATGCAGAAAGCACAACGGTGAAGAGACAAAAGGAGAGGTCGGGGGAAAAAAATCTAAAGTTGTACTGTACCACGCTTTATCACAGAAGTAATGGACTAACTCCTCAACTCCTTGTCAATAGCACAATAGGAAGCAGAGACAAAAAGAAAAAAAGACAAGGACAGTGATATCAGAGGGCCAAGACACAGTAATGAGCCAGCGCCATGATTAAGAACATCCTCTTTACACATTGTGATAGCCACAATGCAGGTCCCCCAATGTCAAAAAGGGGACATCTTTTAAATGCAACCATACCGCTACTCACCTTTATCCAGGACTCAGAACACAACTACATCCGGTCATCCAATGGATCCTGCCCTCACATTTTGCTTTCAGGGGCCATTGCATAATTTTATTATGTCCACCAGGTCACAAAGCTTCAATGTGTTATACTACAAATCCATACTCCACTTTGTCTTTTTTCCACTTAAGGTGGACTATTTCTGTGCTTCCTAATTTTCTACAGTGTAAGCATACCACTCGGCCTCCAATTGTCTTTGGATAACTTCCTAATTTCTTGAGCTGAACATCTGCTATGCTATAGGTATTGTTGAACTACAGGACCCATCAGCCTCAGACAAAATGGAGGGGGTGGATTTTGTAATTCCTATGGAGTTACTCTCTGCCTTTAAATTTATGTAAGTTGAAAAGCTGCTTAATGGATAAGGTCTCCCAGCAACCGGTACATACAAGAGCTAAGAATCTCTAATGAAAAGTTGTAAGTTTTCATGATGTTCTATTTTATTGGAATCAATTTTGCACAGAAGTGTTCTTCTTCCTGATAAAATTTAATAATATTCACAACAAATACAGCTGATAAAATTAGGATCTCTGAGACAAGGGCATCAAAGCACCAAATAGATCCACAGATGCCTCCTTAGCACTGGTTCAAGCTCTCTTTTTCAACTTTTTAAAAACATTTTTAAAATATTAAAAATTCCCTTTTTTAATGGAAATATTGCAAACTTCAGTTTACTATTTTTAAGAAATAAAATTTAAATGGTGGGTAGCTCCTTGAAATAAGAAGAAAGTGATAAGGAATTTTGCTGTCTTCCTTTTCTGTCTGGGGATCCTGTCACTGGATATTTTTTGTCTTAAAACATACCACTGGAATTCTGGAAGGCCACCTTAGCTTCAATTCTTGGTTCTCTAAAATTTTCCAAAATAGACCCCAACAGCAGCAAGACAATAAGGCCAGTGGCAAAATACGTTGCTTTACACAAGCAAAAAGCCAATTCCCCATCCCTAATCAAAGACAATTCTCCGTTTAAATTCTGTTTCTGATTGAGTAAATGTCAAGAATATTACTGTGTCACCTGGAAGAAAAACGAATCTAGAAAGCTGAGTGGTTTAAACATTAAGTCGGCGGTTAGGTGGCAAATCCCAGACAATCTTGTCTGATTTCCAAAATTTAAACAGGATAATAAAGCCTGGCTGGGATTTGATGAAAGTCTACCAGAAAACCTCGAGCTAGTTTGGAATTTAGAAAAACATAGCAGAACAACAGAAGTAAACAATGATAAATCTCTGTTGCCAACACATTGCAGATTTTTTTTTTAAAGAAGTTTTATTTTTTGTGGAATAATGAGAATCATTTCAGCTACATTAATAACAGACTTTTTTTGGTTTTTGCAGATGTCTTGTAAGTCAATATATTCAGAGGTGGGATACGACAGGGATTTACGAGCTTCTCTGCAAACCGTCATTAGCATGCTGAGTGCTGAGAAGCAGCCTGTGAAACAGCCCTCTTTTCCTGCTTTTTAAAATGCAGCTGTGCCTCGTTCGGCAGCTGAAGTTGAAAAATCAGGAAATAAAGATCAGGTAAGAGCCCGGGTGGGCAGGTGGACAAAAACATCAGCAGACATAGAACCAGTTCTACGTCTGCTGCTCTTCAGAGCTATCGGTTCTACAGAGGTGGACAGAACTGGTAGAAACCCACCCCTGAATATATTTATCTACTATTACATATATTTCTTTTGCTTTATGTTCTGTATTTTTGTTCATTTGTTCCAGAACAGAAGCAGTGGCAGTAAACTAAAAAATGGTTTTCAGTCTAATAGCTGCTACAAAATATTTAAAAATTGTTGCTTTTAGCCAAAGAAATCCTATTTATAATCAGGATATGGCTTCAGCTAACTGGAACCCTTTGGAGACACCCATACAGATATTAATCCTTCATATGGTCAGATCCAAATGAAATAAAATGGCCACCTCTACAGTTCAGTTCCCAGATTTTGCTGTACACAGCATGGCATCAAGCTCAGGAATGGATGGTGAAAGGATCACCACTATAATGCTTACCCTTCCATAGAACTTTGAAAAAGACTGTATTTTGGGTAGTCTTTGCCAATTCCCAAATGTTTAACCATTAATCCAGTCTAGCTAGTCACTCACTTAGAAAGGTCTTAAATTATATCAGCTAGATCTGAATACCTGACCATCAGGATTTGTTCTGCATAGCTGTTTCCAGTTAGTCTAATCCATCTGTAAATGGACAACACTCCATTTGAAACCATGGTCTAGGGTTCAGAGGTGGGTATTCAGCAGGTTCTGACCAGTTCTGGAGAACCAGTAGCGGATGTTTTGAGTAGTTCAGAGAACCGGCAAATCCCACCTCTGATTTTACTAGCCATGCCCACCAAGCCACGCCCACAGAACAGGTAGTAAAAAAAATTGAATCCCATCACTGCTAAGGTTGATTTGTAAGTGTTGGCTTGTGTTTAACTATGGAAAA
Source organism: Pseudonaja textilis (assembly GCF_900518735.1). Next base: position 2,824,368 of record NW_020769358.1, on the reverse strand, counting down.
AACAGAACCTTGCTAACTGAGGGAAGCCAAAAAGCATATTACAAAAAGCTTTACAGACTTTGTTGATTCTTCCTTACTGAAGGTCCATATTCTCCATGTTGATCTTCTCCTTCCTAAACTAGACATGGAGAATTTAACCACCCAGATCCAAACCAAATCTATACTGTCCCAGTTCTTCACTCCAAAAGGGCACACACATAAAACTTATGCAAAAGCAAAACATTAATCCAGAAACAAAAGAAATCCTGGTGGAAATCTCTCTCTCTCTCTCTCTCTCTCTCTCTCTCTCTCTCTCTCTCTCT